>JARLTB010000201.1:5160000-5442175 GCA_030141615.1 Unio pictorum
CAGACATGCATACAATCGAGGAGTACAGATTACAAATATTAAGATTCTTAAAAAGTGGTAAAATATGAAGGGAGAAACATATACCGTTCGTGTCACTGTTCTGGAAAATCTGCTTACCAAAACTTTACAGCAGGGATGTTGGCCAGAAATTGTATTAGCTAGAGAATGGTACGAGAGATAAATGAGTCATTGTCTCTAACTTGCATGTGGAAAAGCTTTTGTTTACTTTTTGAATGATGACTACTCTCAACGTAATGACTTGGAATACGAAGGGCATTTTTACAGGAACGCCCTATCGTTGTTCATTACTTCATACGGTAGATATTGTATGCATACAAGAGCATTGGCTATATCCAGAGCAACTACATTTTTTTAAAAGCATTGACAGGAATTTTACGGCTTTTTCGAGACCGGATAGCATATTTGATGCATGTCTATGGAAAAGAAAGCGTCCCTCTGGATTTGGAGGAAATGGAATTTTAAATCGGAAATCATTATCGGTTCGTCCTATGACTAACATTGGGAACGACAGAGTTATTGCAGCTGCAATTAGCCTGCGCGCTATTAAACTGTTGCTGTTCTGTGTGTGGTTTCCTTCCACAAATGCCTCTTTAGATGATTATAAAGAAATAATGGAAACTGTGGCATGCCTATATGATGAATATAATCAAAAAGGTTGTGTGATTATCTGCGGTGACTACCCCAAAAAATGATTCCAAAAAGTACAATTGATAAAGGTTACATACTACAATCCTTCCTTACATATTTTCCCTTCTGAAATACCAGGATATACATATTGCTCATCTGACGGCAATCACTCGTCTTTGATTGACTATATTATGATTCAGTCCGTACTGCTAATATTGAAGATGACCATCATCTAAATGTATCTGATCTTTTACCTGCACGAGCAGAGTTGTTAGTTCCAGAGGAACTCCTGGAAACAACATTTTCCAGATATCCAGTTGCAATTAACTGGCAAAAGGTATCATCAGAGCAACAGAAGCGGTACAGAAGTGAAATCAACGAGCACTTGAACTCAGTGGAGCTATTTGTAAATTGCATTTCATACGAACAAAACACCCTTGTTACTGTTGCGACTGTTTTACGCAATACAGCTGACAAAATTCTTCCAAAAAAACTTTCCTCCCACACTTAAAACCGTATTGGAAATTTATTAATGCGGCTGAAATACATATAGAGATGAGAAGAAAACGATCGTTATGGATAACAGATGAATGGCCACGTGGGACACAATTTAAAACTTATGCAGCATACAAAAATGCGAAAAGAAAATTCAGAAAACAATTAAACAAGACAAACGACCAGTACCAACAAGAACAATTCAATGCGCTGGAAAAAGCTGCAGAGCTGGATGTAGGGAAATTCTACAGAATAGAAAGACTTCATAAACAGGGACCAAGACTTTCTGAACTAAATGTGGAAGGAGAAATAATACGGGACCCTGATTTAATTGGTGACGCTTGGCTCCAGCATTTTAAAATTGTAGGTACTGAAATACCAGATATTATATTTAACGAATCATTTGCAGCTGAAATTAGAAACACAATGAAGCATATGTTGGATTCAAATATTGATAACGGAGCAGATAATGATATGTGTGAAACCATACTACAGAAAGACATTGAAGAGGCTGTAAGAGAGAGCTGAAGAAAAATAAATCATTCGTCATTTAATGGTATGTGTGTTTTACTTCGCAACCTCAATGACTATGCATCGAAGTGGAGACTTCGGTACAATGCTGATAAAAGCAATATTGTCATATTTTCGAAGAAGAAAATCACACAGAAATCTATGTTCATGCTCGAAGATAAAATGATTCCTATAGTTTCTTCTAGAACCTATGCTGAGGTCACTCTCTCCGCAGATCTCTCCAATACTGCTGCAGTCAACAATGCTTGTGATCAAGGAAGGTAAGTATTGTATTGGAAAGGATGGAATGAATCCAAGTAATAGCGCTAAAATATGGTCAAAAATAGTACTACCTGTAATGACATATGGATGCGAATTGTCGTCCAACTTGAGCCAGTCACAGGTATACGATCTGGAAGTACATCAAAGAAATGCGGCAAGAAGAGTTATAGGTCTTGATCAGCGCTCTTGTACAGAAACAACAATTAGCAGTCTTGGACTGTGGACCATTGAGGGTTATGCGGATAAAATCAATTTAGGTTTCTTCAATAAAATCTGCAGAGCTAAAGGTTCACTTGCATGGAAAATTATATTCAATAGAAGAATCCTTGACTTCCTGATACACGAGAGCGAGAGCATTGGTTTTGTTAAAGACATATATCGTGTTCTTTTGAACTACCAGCGTGGCGTTTTTTTTTCCCCCACCTATACATGAACACCCTATATTCTGTCCCAAAAACAGTCTGGAGGAGAAATATTGAAATGGCAGTTTACTGCTGCGAAGAATCATTGTAAAGATCTAAACTTGAAATGAGACCTGAACTTTTAAATTATGCAAATGTCCATACTAATCTTCTAGCACTTGAAGTCTGGAAACTTGGTAAATGTTTTCCTAATAAAACTTGGACTTTCGCTAACATTGCTTATTTAACTATGTGTTCCGTTGCAACAGTGAATTAATATAACTGTAAACTTTGCAAGAGATTGACTATAGACAGAACCAATCATATGTTACTCTACTACCAAGCCCTAAACAATGAGCGAAACTATGTTTGAAGAAATAATAAATGCAATAGACATCCTAGACTACCACTGGCTTTTATGTCAGGACAATGACATTACTTCCTATCCTTTTGGGCAAGAGAGTAGACATCTTTGAATCCATGGAGGATCAATCATGGCAGGCATTCATGTGTGTGGTGGCTGATGGAATAGACACAATTTAGAGAAGAGCAAAATAACTTGAAAACGATATCTGATAGTATGCTTGTTCAGTGAAGGAAATGGACCCATTTCATTTCTATCTATAAATAACTCACATATGTTCTAAGTGAGAGAGAACATGATAATCAATTTCAATGGTTTCAGTCGAATGTAAATAATTCCAATTCCTTTATTTTTCCTCTCTTAATCTATGTTGCGTATATAATTCGTTTGCAATGAGTTCTGTCACGCATGTATTTTGATATTGCGTTCTCTTTACTTTTGTTGCTATATAGTGTACTGTAAGTCCTTTAATGACAAGCTATGGTCCTAACCTTTCTGTATTTACGAAAAATTAAATGAATGAAATCTATTCTGAAGAGGAAATAAAGAATCGTTCAGTTAGTCACACACACACACACACACACACACACACACACACACACGATGTATGACAACAGATCACCGAGATATAATGCTCTCTGGCTCATATAATATAAGAGTGTCACCTTTTGCTATCTTTTTTCCTTTGAGAATGGTTTCATGCTGTTCCACATATATATGTATAGATGTGTGTATGTGTGTGTATATGTGTATGTGTATATATATGTATGTGTAAGTGTGTACATTTATATATATGTGTGTATATATGTGTGTATATGTATATATATGTATGTATGCATAAGCACATATGTCATGTAGAAAGAACTACATTGATAATTACACTGGTATACGTTTCACCATTGTTTTTTTTAACTCTTTTCTGTTGTATTTCATGATTTTCTATTATCCTGAATTTGATTAATCTGATGTAATCTCTGTTGAAGAGAAAATAAAGTCAGTCAGTCAGTCAGTCATATAGAGGACATTTCACTAACAACTGACAATACTTTTAATAGGTACATGATTTTCTTGTAGATCCTTCATTGATGGTGAAGGTTGCTAACGTGCCTAAAAAATTGTGTTTCAACTCACTGGGCAATTTTGATCATGCCTCCAATGGAAGAATTGATGTATTTAGAACTGAGGATGGTGGTAAGTGTACACTATTTACATAGCTATCCATGTATATATCTACCTATCGACCTACCTGTCTGCATTCCGACAATTTAAATGGCCATGTTTGTGAGAAAGACATACTTGTTGTCCATTTTGGTGCAGTATTTTGGTGTCCATTTTGGTGCATCTGCACCAAAAGCTATTCTTGTCGGTGATTATCTTTAATACCTATAAATAGTATGTCTTTACTTGTATGCTTCTCGACTATAAAAATACGTCCTCAACAGAGTGTGTGACGTCATATAGGTATAAGACTTGTAACCTAAATATCTGGCAATCATCCTGGTGACTGTATTGTGTCTTTTTAGCAAAATTTGCTTACGTCATGTTGATGAAAACAGAAACTAGAATACACAGAAGCCATACACAGCATGCATTTCTAGCACTTGTGGCAGATTTATCAACGTTAAATGCAAGATTGACAAAGTTGGAGAAAAATAATTAAGCGTAGCTTATCAGACAGCTTAACGACGAGAAGTGATATTTCTTTTCTTCAGCTATAGAGATCCAGGCAGAGATTGAAAAAAACGACGTGCTTAGTCTAACAGCCATATTTATCAAGACACAAAGTGCAGATTTAATCATAAGAAGTTGGTCAGTTTTCGACAAAAAGAGCGGCACAACATTCACCTGGAGGAATCGGACATTTGGAGATATTATAATTACAAAGGAGGAGTCTCGGCTTCATATAAAAGTCAATAACATAAACATAGAATACAGCCTTAAGAGTATGGGCGATAACAAGCTTCGTATTATTGTAAACCACTCCTCCTGGAAGATTCCAAACGCTACAAAGCCAACTGGTATTCTCGGTAAGTATGAAACGATCTATCTCTATGTCTGACTGACTATATTTGTCTTTGTAACGTCTTTACCAATTGTTCTCAAAATGCGATATTTCATTATTTATTCTCAGTTTTCGGTTGATTCTAACAATTGTTCAGTTTGCCTTTCTGTCTGTATTTCAGATTTAATCGTTTGCTCTAACACAAGCGAAGGAATAAAATAAATTTGTTAACCTTTAGTCTTAGAAGAATCCGTCTGATCATTCTTCTTCTGATCAATAATCTTGTCTAGTAAGATCCATTTAAAGACCTACCTTAATCGATCTCCTTTGGATTAAAGAAGCGTTATATAGACTGAGAAGAATCAGTTCTGCTGAGAATGGTAATACACGGGAGAAATACGAGTTTGTCCTCTGCTCAGGTGTTTTCGTTTTTTTGGACGTTGCGAGCATTAATTTAGTTCAAAGTTAATTTGCTGTTGGGATCCGTTGGTAACCTTGGTTTTGATGCAGTTAAAGTAAATAAAGTTTGGAATTCAGCTGAAACAAGGTCACACAAACATCTGAATGCTAATTTTGACTGATTGATCGCTCCGCTCACCTTAATGTCAGGTGAATATTCCAACCACAACTTAATCAGCTAGTAACACATGACCGAAAGTAATAGAGTAAGAAAAAAATATAGCAATCACCTGTCCATCATTAAATTGCATTTGTATGTCTGTATATCGGTCTTTTACCTTTTTTCGGAGTACCCAAGGCTGGTTAGGTACAGTGATTATCCCAAAACTCCCCAACATTGATCATGCATTCAAAGTATTAAGGAATTTCCGTGCTTATAACCCACAACTTATCCTTACACTAAGTAGGAAAGCTGCGGGAGGATGTCTGTGTGACGTGAAGTAGATTAGACTACCTTAAGGACATAAAGATACCGACAGAGTAAAGGCGCATCTTTCAAACCTGGCATCTTTTTTTGTACTCGTTACCGCGCCCAAACCAATTTGACGATTGTCATTGGCTGCAGTTAATGCTTAATTTCATAGTAATTAGGAGTGTTTTGACACTCTTTAAACTCTGGTCAGAAAAAAAATTCATTACATGGCCACATCAATTCATCAACGGACAACGTTAAACGTTTGAGAAGCGTCAAAAGCAGCCTAAATTTTACTTTTCTCTTTTTTCGCTAATAGGGTATCTTTGATTCTAACCATCGTGACAATACTAACGTTTGTCACACCACACGTATCTAGTGTGTATATTTTACACTCGTGAAACCATATTTTGGAGAATAACTAATAAATATTATTCTTTTTTATGAACAGGCGAAATGTTGTCTAAAGTATTCACAATAAAATATCCAGTGGTACGTATTAGGTATCCAGATATAAACAATGACAGAGGTGCAAAAGTGGAGCTTCATACCCTGCAACCTGCGCAAGAAGGAACAGTTTCCCGAGAGTGTTACATGGTCAAGACTAATCATAGTGTTTTCTTCGAAGACTTCAGAGGCATTCCTAGAAAGCAAATCAAACTGTAGTTATTATTGCCGACAGAGCAGTTTTGAGAAATATCTCGATGGATGTGTACCAACCAACAAAATGGTATAGAATATGGACAAATTTCTTTCTTGTGTTTGACCTTTCAGTATGAGTGTTACAACTCATTTAAAATGTATTGTCTTATTGAATGCTTTAATTTTTTTCTTATACATATTTAAAAAAGGAAGGCTGAATTATATATATGATATTTATTTGTTCTCCGACAAAGTAATTATAGATTTTGTATTTGAATCATCTCCATGGCAACATTTAGAAACCTTTTGTATATTTACCTGGTCACCCATTCAAGGTTTATTTGACTTCCTCTTGCAATACCAACAGTATGAGAACATTTAGAAACCTTTAGCAAGTTTACCTGGTTGACCATTCAAGGTTTATTCGACTTTCTCTAGCAATACAAACAGTATGACAACATTTAGAACCTTTTTGCAACTTTACCTGGTTGACCATTCAAGGTTTATTGGACTTCCTCTAGCAATACCAACAGTATGACAACATTTAGAAACCTTTTGCAAATTTACCTGGTTGACCATTAAAGGTTTATTCGACTTCCTCTAGCAATACAAACAGTATGACAATAAACCTTATGCATATTTACCTGGTGTCCCATTCAAGGTTTATTCGAATTCATCTAGCAATATCAACAGCATGACAACATTTAGAAACCTTTTGCATATTTACCTGGTTGCCCATTCAAGGTTTATTCGACTTCCTCAAGCAATACTAACAGTATGACAACATTTAGAAACGTTTTGCATATTTACCTGGTTGCCCATTCAAGGTTTATTCGACTTCCTCAAGCAATACTAACAGTATGACAACATTTAGAAACCTTTTGCAAATTTACCTGGTTGGCCATTCAGGGTTTATTCGACTTCCTCTAGCAATACTAACAGTATGACAACATTTAGAAACGTTTTGCATATTTACCTGGTTGACCATTCAAGGTTTATTCGACTTCCTCTAGTAATACAAACAGTATGACAACATCCTGATCATTACGGTGTAATTTTTAACATAAATAAACTTGACCATTCACTGTAATTTCTGTTCGTAGAACTTTATAACTATTTTAATATCATCGGCGTTTGCTTCGTTGAAACAGGCATGGACTTTAAAAGGTAGAGGTATTCATATTTACATTGTTGTTTACGATTTAATTGCGACAAAGGCAGCTACTAAATATTTGTCTTGCCTGTGAAATATGATTGTGATGTTTTGGACATGAATTTCGCACACGTTTATCACAAACCCTAATATTGTTGGTACAACCGCATCTGTCGCCAACGAAACGATATATTTGTTTCACCATCTTCTGATTAAACCGAAGGTCAATGCCTGATATTACGTTACACAATAACAGTTTTCTTCTCTCATGAAATAAATATATTAGAAATGAAGTATTGTTGGGGGTATTTTTTTTGTTTCGGGGTGGGGTGGGGTGGGGTCGGTAATAAAGTGTACTCTCTGCTTCAATGATATATGTACGCCAGTGTAAACCGGAAGTTGAAAGTGGATATATGAATGAGGTGGTGACTGAAATTTTGGCAACCGTTTCATATGGTATGGGCTTAACAGAAGCTGGATTAAGTGTTGCATGATTAGCTACATAATTATTCCTTTAGCGTCTAGTGAGTTTAATGCAACATCAAACTTTATTAACAGCTACATAGCGTCTAGTGGGTTTAATGCAACACTAGACGTTATTAATAGCTACATAGTTATTCCTTTAGCGTCTAGTGGATTTAATACAACACTAGACGTTATTAATAGCTACATAGTTATTCCTTTAGCGTCTAGTGAGTTTAATGCAACACCAAACTTTATTAATAGCTACATAGTTATTCCTTTAACGTCTAGTGGGTTTAATGCAACACTAGACGTTATTAATAACTACATAGTTATTCCTTTAGCGTCTAGTGGGTTTAATGCAACACTAGACGTTATTAATAACTACATAGTTATTCCTTTAGCGTCTAGTGGGTTTAATGCAACACTAGACGTTATTAATAGCTACATAGTTATTCCTTTAGCGTCTAGTGGGTTTAACGCAACACTAGACGTTATTAATAGCTACATAGTTATTCCTTTAGTGTCTAGTGGGTTTAATCCAACACCATACTTGATTTTTAAACATTTGATGGAAAAACCGACCAACAAGAAAATTTCAAAACATGATAAAAGAAATCCTTCTGCCATTATTAAGTTGAATAGTATTGTCGACCTAATGAAACTGTGATAGGAGAAAATGAAATCAACAATGAGAAGTTGAATTTATGATCAATATTTCAACAGATATAACAAGACTTCTATCAGGAGGAACATAAAGAGCAGTTCATCACAAGTATTTCTTGAAACCTTTTTTGAAGACGGAGACAACTGTAGGAAAGAGATTTATTTACACAGCTCATTAATAAGTATCGACCTTACAAAAAAAGTATTGTCAGAAAATGTAATAACTCGGCTGTTTATGCTTTTGGTTACGCAAATGGTAATAAACAAATGAAAATTGTACTACAATCGATGTACAACAATTTAATATATGAATACATTTTGCTGATGGTTTAGATAATTTTATACTGAACCAGACAAAATATATATACGAATGACGCGAATGAAAGAATGGCTGTTGAAAACAAGGCCTGATTGCCAAAGGTGATAAGGACGTAAGTATAGATGTTTAGTGTATGTACCTCAAGTCAAAACGTTCAAATCACTCCGAGTAATAGGTGCGTAATATTCGTGATCAGATACAATATTTCTTGTATGAGCTCAATGGAATAAATTACCAATGTAATAGCAACTATTCTACTTTAATTGAGTTTTAATGGTTAAAAGTAAAGGATATATTTCATGGTTTCTTTGATTTCTACAAGCAGTTCCAAAGAGGCATGATAAATATTACAATTTGGCAGCACAGATAAAGATGAAAAAGTAATATGGTTTTACAGTATGACTGCAACATCTAAATTAATCAGAGTTAACGTGATATTAGTAATTGTGTTGTCGTTAAGAACCCTCTGTGGCACACAAGTTTTAATACAATGTGAAGAAAAATACATCAGAGGATAAAAGATTAACGTTGAATATTGGATAAGGTGAAACACTAGGCCAGCCAATTTGCAGTGACTTCAAAGGGATTGAATGTCGTTTCCAAACCTTCCAAGGAAAATGGCATACATATCTGGGATGATCTCTGGATAGATACTTTACAAGAAAATATTCGTGGCTTGCCTGTTGAATCGAGAGAAAAAGAACCATTGCATCCAATACATCAATTTTGGAACCACTCATAAATAAATCTCATAAGAGGACTGAACTATTTGAAAGCATTCTAATGGTCAGACATTGTTCAACTGGACGAGGACTAGAAGACTTTGGTGGCTACTTGTCCTACAAGATAGCCATACTACGAATTCGAACTGAAGAGTTACAGAATTACCCAGATCTTTTGCGCTATCAAATTTTGCATGTAGAGGAAAAATTATGTGCGGTGTGTAGTTTTTAAACTGTACTCGTGCATTTAAAACCCACGATTCCCGGTTATTTTTATTTTCGTACACATCTGTTTCACCACTGGTGCCAAGACGGAAGGCCTGTCGTGTACACGCCCACGTCGACTTAAAAATAAAATCATTACAAACTTTCAATCTATCTCACACATCGTCACATGACGTCCCTTCAGTCTCATATTCCCATCAAAATGATTTGTGCTTTCTAGGCATCAGTCACGCAAAAAGTCCACAAATACGTGCTCGTGTCTTAGATGTCAGTCTCAAAGAAGTCTGAAAATGGTTTACAGTGATAGCACTGGCCGATACTCGCATACACACTAAAACCAAAAATCAAATCATTTTGAAACCTGGAGGTAGCGGTTCTTTAGGTTCGCTCCATCTTAAAATGGAATCCAAATTCCCTCAAAGCTAAACGGAACTTGAAGAAAAAGAGCAATGGTGTCAAGACCAGGCCACAGCCCCTGACAAACAAAAGTCCCCGGAAGAAGAAAAAAGCCCCCAGAATGCAGCTTCTTCTTGCAAGTTAGGTACTTCAGCAAGGACGCAACCTTACATCCCCAAATCACAACCTGCAGCGACGATGACCGTGTCTCCAGGTAGCCAAGCATGGACGTCTACCCCTGAAAAGACCCAGTCGTCCAAAGAGAAAGACATACTCGTCTAAAGAAAAAGAGAAGCAACCAAATGTTATGATTGTTTTTGCGATATAGGAAAAAATATTGTCCTATTTTGGACGAAACGATAGTTTAAAAAAATAAGATAAAAAAGGCGTGTGCTAAGTCACCCACGTCAGTTTACTTTTTATGTGTGCCCCGGAATACACAAACAAAGATGTCACTCACAAGAAACATTCCCTCTAACACCCATAAAGGAAAGAAAGGACTGCCTGCTCATTTAGCCAAACATTTGGACGTGTTGTCCGTCCTGTCCATAGCCCCTCCACCCAATGTGTAAACAGATCATTCAAACCGCCTCCGAAACCGGTTTCGATACTGTGTGCGAATGTTGTATGAATTTCTTGAAAGGAAGAATGCCTTTGTCTCCGCATCAGAAAGTATATTTAGCCTATGGTCCGAAAGAAATTACCCATTCATTAAATTAAAAATATTTTAGTACAACGCAGAAGATTTGTGCACCTGTTTTAGCACCCTTGGTGAAAGGCGTATTGGGAAGAATGATACAGGACTGATGACGGGAGCGTGTTCAGAAGGGATAGGTCAAAGATAAAAAGGATCCTGAAGATAAAAGAGGGTCTTTGGAGTCAAAAATCTCAGACTTGACCTTTGAAATCTGATGAAAGGACAAACAAAAACTGGCTTTAGTGCCTTTCAAGCGATGGATGTAATCTCAGCGTTGGCAAGAGCAACGGACCCCACATTAACCACCCAATCCTCATTTGACCCAGATGTCCCATTTACAACACGAATTGCAATTATTGATGTATTGCACCGATTTGTCAGAAACGGAAAAACTGCAACGGTATGGCTATGTTTCAGAGATTGCAACTCTTTCACCAGAAAACTGAAGACGAAACCGCTTATCCAACTCCGAAAGATTTTAAGACCCTGATGAAAAGTTCATCCCCACCATGACCAAGTGTGGAGGGCACCGATCGACAATGACAAGCCGATTTAGGTGATGTTTCTAATTTGGCCACCTACAATCGTGACTACAAATATTTGTTTTGTGTCATCGACGTCTTTTCCAAATTTTCCTAGGTCGTGACATTGAACGCCAGATCGAGCATTAGGTTGGTGAGTGCCCTAAAACTGGTCTTGAACGAAAGCGGACGTCACCCTCTTCGACGGCAAATCAACAAATGCGCCGAATTTCTGAACTAATCGTTCCAAAAAATATTAAAGAAACGAGACATTCATGATTTTACAGCAAAGAATCCCGAAAAAAACGCATGCGGCAATGTTTTACCTATCAAAACACTCTCGAGTACATCGACGTCTTACAGCACCTGGTCCAATCGTAAAACCAATCTTACTATCGGATCATCGAATATGCCCCCGCTCCTCAAAAAAGTGACTCTCGACAACGAAGTCACCGTCTTCGAGCGCCTGTTTGGTACGCCCCAGACTATGGCTGTCCCCAAGAAATGTGGTGTGTTGTCAGCAGGAGATTGGGTACGTATTGGCAAAACCAAACGCACTTTCGACCAAGGTTACTTACCCAACGGGACCACCGATATGCTTCTTGTCACTGGACGAGTGCGTGACCGTCATCCTGTCATCTATAAATTGGAAGACATGATAGGAGAAGTGTTAAAGGAACACTTTACTTTCCAGAGTCACAACGCATGACCAAAAAAGAAGACAAAGTGTACCATATCGAAAACATTCTCGAACGAAGAACCCGAAAAGTGGGAAAATGGCGAGTGAACGAAGTCAAAGTACGTTGTAAAGTGTATTCTCCCAGTTCTGATTCTTAGATCGACTCTTCGCAAGACATCGACTATAAAAAGAAGTGACCACCATGCCCTTCAACATATCTTTAACCACTACCACAGTGACCACTCCTTCACCCAGTTCTTATGTGCAAGAGCTACAAAAGCAACACTTGTGGGGAAATGTGTACTTTAAAAGCAAATCGTCTTTTATGCCATTTTTTGCGCTGTAATTTTGTCCTTGGTGCTGCCATTGCATATGAGTTTTCAACAAGGAGACAAACAATTGTAAACCATGTTAATGAGTCGTTGCACCGGTTACCTTCTCCCCAATCCTTCCCTGAAATACTCTTCTCACGGTAACAATGGGAGCATTGTGTCCAACATCAGTCACCCTCCCAACAGTTACCACCCAAACAACAACAATCCTCTTTTAGACACTCCTCTAAATTCGATTGATCCCACGTACAGCAGAACTCCAATTTTACTTAACGTTACCCAGTGACAGTTGTATGGATGTGCTTCCCCACAATAATGTGTGCTGTTTCACAGCCAGATTATCTCAGGCGATCAAGTTGGATTACATAGCCCATTGGGAAGTGGCTTTGGTGTAATGATTCACCTTACACAAATCAAAAACATGACTGAATATAATAACACTTTTGAGGTTTATGTTCTTAATTAGCAGCTGGACAACAGTTTGGATGTAATTAATATTTCCCCTCACAAAAGACAATCACCAAACAATTCAAACCTCAACATCTATACCGTGAAAAGTTCAGAAGGCTATTATTTTAGCGGTCAACATTTGTAGACACAATTGCTGTTTTATTCTATGAAGCGTTTTGCAAAGCCCTGGAGAGACTAAACAAAGAAGTCAAAACTGAATACCATAAAGTGGATCGTCGCCTATTTATGAAATTTAAAAATCATCAGACATTGTCCATCAGTTTTAATCGTAGTTTATTTTGACATTTTGGGTGGAGACACAAACACTGCACCTAATTTCAGCCCAAAGATCAACAGCAATACAGAATTTTACAAGTATTTTTGATCCCCTGTAGAACTCAACGAAGGTTTGGATTTTATGTTGGAGTACAACATAGTCGGACACACCTCCGTACCGTTACTGCGAGTCTTTCCTTTCAAAGCGGATTCTGTCACAACCAATAACCAGGAAGGTGGAAACACCTATCACGTTCATTCGTACATTCTCACTATTCTTACTACCCGTCAGTAAGTCGTATTTCGACAGCGTCAACATTGATATTAAAGGAGATCTGGGACAAAATATTCCATTCTCCAAAGGAAAAGTTACGGTGAAACTCCATTTTCGAAAACGATTCTCGAACAACTCATGTATCCAGTGTACCAAGGAGTTACTCGACAGCGAATACATGGTTTAGGAGATATGGTGAAATCTGTCTTTTGTTTGGTGGTCCTTGTGTTGAAGGATTGCACGTCTTAAACGATTCCGCTTTGATACAAGGCAAATAATTTCTCCAAAATGTCATCTAAAAATAAAACCCAATGAAGCGTTCTTGAGAGTAGGCAAAAACATCTTGCTTCAAACAGAGAAAGACATTTCGGGCTGACGAGAATCTCTTTTAAATTCGTTGGACGGTGCCACGTCAGGCAAACCTGCTTACCTCACGCATCAGTAAGGACATGGCAGAAAGAGACGATGAGGACACCTCTACATAGGACTTCATACCCTCAGAGCTAGAAAGATCAAGAAAAGAAGAACCATCATTGACTTAGTTTATTAAAAATCACAGAGAGATAAAATGATACACCAAAAGTCTTGGGGTTGTTCCAAGTCGGAACTGGATTTGTTTGATATGCCACCCACCACGATGAAAATGCAAAAATCCCATTGGGTAGAATTTAATTCGTCTCTTTGACGGATTGAGCTCCCATCGAGTTGGAAATCTAAGGACAGCACGAAGATTACATCGAGCTGAATATCAGTAACTTTTACCTTCTATCCATATGACGATCCTCTAGACTTTGAACCAGTAGCCCCAGTCAACAATTTCATGCATTCTCCATCAGCTCAGTGGAACTGTACTTTAATAAGAAACTTGTCAATAGTATCATAAATACTTAACCTTACCGAGCGTACTTGAAAAATATTTTGACTTACGAAAAAGACGCTAAGAACACCCATTTGGATGTATGTGTGCTAGGGAAACCTGACACGGCAGGCAAATTCAAGGACACCAATTTAATTACAGATGAAGAACTAAACCAAAAAGTGGGATCCAACTCCCGACGACACAAAATCAAAGAGGGACGAATTTTAGAACTGATTGATCGCTTGCGTTTGGACATGTTTTGCAAGAAAGGTATTTTCTAAACGGAAAACGTCTCACACTGAATCAAAGCAGTACCGCTTTACATTTGATGCATGAAATTGATGCCACAAAACTAAAATCGAGAAAGCCATACTCTACGTACGACGCGTAGTAGTGTTACCTAAAATGGGAACTGACAAGAGCCACACTTTGAGCAGAACGACCGTCAAACTTCCGATACGATGAGTGGAAGTGAAAACTTTTACTATTCCCAACGGTCAACGATCAATGATTGAAGATCATCTGTTCTTGGCACAGTTAACCAAACGTTTAATCATTAGTGTTGTGGTAACTTCAGCCTTCAACGGAAATAAACTAAACATTATTTCAACTTTCAGCGCTTTGGCGTCTCCAAAATTGAAGTCAGTCGCGACGGCAAAACCATGTGTACCAGACTTTTCGAACCTGACATTTCCAAGAAGAATTACTTGAGATCGTACTTATCCCTGTACGAAGCCACCAGACAGGGACCAGCACGTCACGGCATATCGTATGACGATTTTGCAGAAGATTACGTGCTGTGGGCCTTTGATTTCACTCCGAAGCAGCGACGATGGACTTTCCGACCAGTAAAATTCGTCCAGATTCGTACGGAAATTCAGTTTGCAAACCGAGATCCTGATGAAACGGTGGACATTATATTGTATGCCGACTTTGACAATACTATAGAAGTCAACAGTTTGAAATAAGTGATTCTAAACAATTAGAAGCTATTTAATACTCGTATCGCTCTTTGAATGGTAGAGACACTTTGGAAATGGAATGGGAGGATATCGTGAAAGTCGTGGAAGACAAAGGAGGATTGGATGAAATATGAATGTAGTCCTGATGACTTATGTGATCATTCCTCTTCTCCATGGATTAATATAGAGAACCATCATATCGAAGCTCTCTTGGCTTAGATTGGGGATAAGAGGCGACAAAACGGTTACTTGTCACATTGTATCGTGTCTAGGTCCTTAACTATGTAAGAGACAGAAAGTGAAACCAACAAAGTTTAATAAATTTGTTTACCTAGCATTAATCTCGAATAATTCTAAGTGTTATATCACAATTTCAAAATTATTTAAAATTTTTCTAATGAAATGCAGCAATCTATAAGGTGCTGATGTATCAATATAGTGTTAATATACCAGTACTCTTGATGTATCAAAATACAGAATGTCTTTGAATTAATTTACAATAATACCAAAGTAGTGTTTTTGTTCAAAATGTCACTGATCATTGATTCCCAAAGGTTCATTGAAACTAGAATGAAGACTTGGTTTGTTTTGGTTTGCCTTGCTTTGCTTTGGTTTAGTTTGGTGTTTTACGACATATCAATACATGTAGGTTATTTAGCGCCGAATAAAGTACCTTGCTAAGGACACAGAGAAACTGGCTCAGCCTGGTCCGATGATGCGTTTCGAACCCGTAACTTCTGGTCGAGAGTCCGGCATGCTTACCATTGAGGCTCTATCATACAAACTGTCACCTGCCCTATTACGCAACAGAATGTTGCTGAAAACCCATTATTTCTAATGGAAATATTCACTAAATCGTAAGCAATGTCAGGCTTTTAAGCATAAATTTTAAGAAACATCTTGCTTGCCACTTACAATCATACAAAATATCAGATAGACCAAGGGTCTCAAACACCGGGCCCGCAAGCCGTATCAAGTGGCCCCAAAATGATTGGCGTCACAAGATGTCATGAGAGATAACAAAGGTGGTGCAGCCCTGGGGGCATCGAAAATGCCCTCATGCGGCCCTCATGGTGGTTTGTGTTTGAGACCCCTGAGGTAGACATTACATAACAACAGACCAGGATGCAAGCCTCAACCGTCAAACACGGTCACAGTTATGCACACACACACACGCGCGCGCGGAGTCCAAGAAAGGCAAATTCTACATCATCCATGGTTTGGGGAAAGTTGTATCTCCTATATAATGTAAAATTTGATATTTTAGGTGATTTACTGAGGAATAAACATATAATAGAAAAATGAGTATTCAGTGTTATGAAATTGTTAACATCTTAAAACCTTTCAAGGACATTTAAACTTAAAAGTAAAAAGTACACTAAGATGCTTGAACCAAAATGATCTTCGTTGTCATGGAAAATTTCTATCTGATTAAAAATGGTTTTAAAAAAAACATTTCGACATACATATCGTTCTTATATCTGTCCTATTTGATATCGGAGTAGTTGTGGTAGTTGTCGTGATGACTTGAAAATCATTTTTCCGCACAAGGTAGCAGGGCCTCCGCTAGGCTTTGCATTTGGTGACCAAAAAAAACTGAAAGTGGCGCTATTTATTTTACTAATTGGCGAAAATTGCTGCCGATTACTATTTATAAAGTAAAATTATAATTGTTTTCACTGATATAAGAGACTCGGACCACCTAATACCTGTTTTCATTATACGCGGCAGTTAGTGGATCATGTCGTGGATGATGAATAAGACGTTATTTGAAGATGACTGCGGCCAACTGCAAGCTGTCAGTCGGTTTTGAGAAGCAATTAAATGCAACTAGTAAAAAAATAAGGAATGACCAAGCGATATACTCTATTACTGAACGGGTCGGCAAAAGGATTCGGCGTCATTTGCACGCGATGTTAATTTATTTATATTACAAACTGGGAGTAAGACGCACTTGGGACTGCTTAGTGTGTTAGGGAATATTTACTTAGATACCGGTAACATGTTTTTGTGGTCTGGACTTAACTGAGTAACACATGATACCGCTATATGGATGCCAATCGGCGACTAAAGGACCGAGTCGCTTATATCAATAAATTTATTATAAAAAACAAAATACTTTATAAACAGGTCTGTATCACAGAATATGGCAACTCTAGCTCTGCAAAACAAAAATTTATATCCAGCTGCATCTGAGGCAGGTACCAGTTTACTTGTTTCCCCTATTTCTATAGCAGACTCTGAGATGGGGTTCAGTCGCCTGAATGTGATCAAACAAACTTACGAAATTCTATGTTTGGGCATATCTACTATGAAAACTGTAATGAAAATTTCTATTGATGGTCCCAGTGTTGAGAATTTTGATTTCAGGAAGACATTTAAGAAATGGTTTGACATCGTTCAAAAGACTAGCAATTTTTTGGTTGGTATTATCAGTTATTAAGAAACATTCTTATTCATTCTTGCTTTTCATATGATATACCTTGAAATTCACATGTATATAATAGTATTACTATATTTATTAATGTTTTTTTGTGCTTTGAAATGTAATAAAAACATGTAAAAAAAGAATATGTTTTATTGTCATGTTTATATAGATTAAAAAGTACGACCAATATAATATTACGCATATATTTAAGTCCCTGCCTCATGGCATAAAATGGATCCTATGACTGAAAAATGGCTCCAAATTGTTTAATTTGGCGAATTGTATGGCACAAAGATACATATTTCCAAGGAAGACCCTGGATAGGCTGCACATAGCGGCCAGTACAGTTGGCGGATGAAAACGTCGGATCAATCTCTGGAAGAACCTTAGACTACTGAGCCCCTGGATATTTTAATAGTCTTGGATTATAAATATTTTCAATGTCATCAGCGATAACTCCATCGTAACATAAAGCATAGTATAGTGCGATACTTTGTGAACAGCTACTCTTCAATTTGGAAAAACAGTTTTGTCTCTTTAGGCAAGAGATGGTAAGAAAGAACACAGAAAAAGTCTAGTTACATTGCATTTAACTAAAATGCATAGTTTGATATTCAGGAACAATCCCTTTGTGTGTAGCGGTAACAAAATTCTTCTTACATGAAATTACAATCTATAACATAATCCTAATTATCAGCACAAACAATTTGGACACATTAAAATCTCGACACCTTATGAGAAAATTCCACGGCTTGTCCTGTATTCACAACAGACATATTGACCAATTGCTAACGGTCTGAATTTTGGCCGCCTTGGGAGAATCAATGGTCAGTTCTCGCTACTAGACAGTCAGAAATTTAAGACGTCATATTAATTCACTTTCTTTGAAGCATCTCTAACACTCAGTATTTCAATATTTATAATTATTCTTCATAAGGATATAGATATTGATCTCTAGAGAAAGCGATTCAAGCTGGCATGGTCATCTTGGCTTTATTATTAAAACCATTTCTTGAGACGCTCCCACAAAAAAAGATTTGGTACAAAACATATTCGACTGTGTTTGAGTTAACATTTGCATAAGATACATATAAATGCAGTACAAAATTCTTTATGGAGGACTTTGACATTGAACTAAATATCATCAATAAAAGATCATCGTGCTTGGTTCATGCAGTATCCGAATATAAATACATGATATAACTTTGCTTAATTTTTAAGTAATTCTTTTGATGTAACAACCCTAAAAGAACACCTTATCTTAGTAGTGTCATTCAATACGTCCTTCAGACGCTTCCATAAACTGGTTTAAATGATTCAAATCAGTCCATACTTGTTTGTGTTATGTTAGCATGACAAACGTCCAAAACGTCACAGATGTTAGCGTTTAATTCAAAACAAGCTGTCTGACATGCAACGTATTCATTGAAATGCACGTAAATGCAAAGAATGGTCAAAATTCACTTGTAAATGGACAATTTTCTATGTTTATAAACTCGCTCCAGTAATATAGTCACAAGGCAAAACAGATCTGGTTTTGAACCCTCCATCATAAGAACATGTGCATGCTGGTGGTCAATTCTGCATATTTCAGTCGGTCAGTATAATCGACTAGCAGTCCAAGGGAGGCAAAGTTTTACATTCTTCATGGCTCGGTGAAAGTTGAATGATTGTGTTCTTTATGTAGACTAAAGTATTGTTAACTTGTACTACGTAACGTTTTTAAGATGCTAAAAATAAAATGTTCATTTCCTTTCAGGTAACTCATGTGAGGAAAATCACGATAGTTATTTTTACAATATACAACGTGGTTATAATAACCCTCCACACAAATATTGGATCTTTGCTAATTCAAAATGTCCTCAACAAATCCTCTTCATTTTCAGATTAAATTCATCAAATTGTAGCGTCAAATTCTGGCCATACGTCCCTGTATATTGACAATTTAAACTCTTAGAGGTGCCACTGAACACTCCATAGCACTTTATCTAGCCGGTAACCACATACAAAACCCCCATTTTATGGAAGAAGCTACATACACACTCAAATGGTTAACTACACTGAAACCTTACAATCCATTTAATTTCATCATTTTTTTTTTTGCGATTCCCTTCCCATATTAAAAGCCGTGCAAAAACTTTAATCTGCCAACCCCATTATATCCCAGATCGAACAGAAAGATGACTTTCTCATAAAAAAAATCTGGAAAACTATTCTTGCGGGTTGCTAGGTCACATTTGAGATAATGGTAATGAAAGGGCAGAAGCAGCATGAAGGGTAAACAGACCAGTTTCTGGAGCAGCTATTTCATGAAAATAAAGCTTACTACAACAAATGAACAGATAAGCGTCAATAGCGCTACATCAGAGAGGGTGAACAGACTGATACTTCTAATCGGGTTAGCGCATTTTTGTCTGAGTGCCTAACTAGATCATTATTATATCAATAATAACGTTTCTCGCACAACTCAACTAGCTCGACAGCGACTAGAGGCAAATGAAAAGGGGGAAAAAAAATCGTCCAGTCTGTGATTCTGTGAAAGAAAAATTATAAAAGCGACAGTTACAGAAGGTACAGAACAGTTATTTAAATCAATTGTCAACCAAGAAAATTGTTACTGCAACTGAGGCAGCACCAAAAAAAAAAACTCACGAAACATTACCTCTTGATACTGTTGGCCGTCTTCGAGCAACTCGACCACCACTTCGGCAACTCAACTGCACTTTAAAGTTTAACTACACACTGAACCGCCAAAGGCTAAAACCAGGATAATATAAATTTACACCGGAATGTATTACCGCTATCAAAGACCCAGCCCGAATAATTGATATTGCCACGTTTGGATAAGGTAATATAAACATGTATGTAAACCCCGAATATGTTAAAACTTTAAAATCTGCCGATTGGGTCAAGGATGTATATAGCATTTTTACTACTACTAATAATAATAATAATCCGCAGATTAAATGAGACAGATGTTAATCAGTTTAACGTTTGTAAATAGGCGATTGGTGATTATGTTGAACAAAGAAAACAATAAAGGATACAAAAAGAGGAAAAAACGAATCAAGAACTCGAGAAAACATGATCAGAAAGGAAATCAACCTTAAGAACAAGAAAAAAGTAGATGAATCAATTAGAACACAGTTACAATTCAACCACAATTACAATAACGTCCTCAACAGCAACCTGCTCCAAAAATTGACATCCGAGATAAATTTACACATGAAGGTATTGCTGTTCTCAGTGACCCCAAAAAAATCAATCGATATTTCCACGTTTGGATATATTTACGTAAATCTCGAATATGCTGAAACTCTAAAACCAAGCGATTGGATTAAGGATGTATTTCGCGTCTCTCATCCTATTCCACAAAGCAAGTCTAAGGATGATAGTACTAAATTTAACATTTTTAAATTTAAAACAAACATACTAAACGAGCATTTGCAGGTGAAGATAATGAAGAAACATGGCATGATGCAGGTCCCCCCCCCCCAACACACACACACACAGGTACCAGGGGAACAGAGGCGTAGGGGGGGGGGGGCAGGGGGGTACATATGTCCCCGGGTGCCAAAATGAGGCTTGCAACGTTACATTATAATAAGTAAACAAGGGTAATAAATCGGTCACAAGATCGCTGGGGCGCCAATTTTATAGTTCGTCCCCGGGCGCAAAATACCATCGCTACGCCTCTGCAGGAGAAGTGACCTTTTTACTCCATACCCCAATAATGTCCTTGCCGATGTCGATAGACTAGAAATTCTGATTGGCAGAAAACAAGTCGGCAAAAATTCCCCAGATATCGTGTCAGTGAAGCAGCTACTATTTGTCAGAGATTATTTGCAAGCGGTATCATGGCTATTAAAGTGTCTCGTTGTCTTATCCATGAAATCGTTGATAATTACCACAGTGATTGATGCAGTTAGATCAGTGACATGAAAATAAGGTGATTATACATAATGCTTAACATGTAACGGTCATGGTGAAAAATTCGCGATTACCAACATATAAAGTGATCTACGGAGATGGGCTTGGTGATGTTCACAATCTAACCAGTAGGATAGCCTCAAAGAAATACCGATTGCAAAGCAACTAGGAGTGAAAGCTATTGACGTCGTTTGTGGTAAAAGTATTGGTGTTGTTGGTGCTAGTAAACCATGCCCAGCAATTAGGGACAGACTAACACGACTAATACGCAGACCGCCACCAGTAAAACCGCAGCCAGTAAAATTACCCAGCACTGACGTTATGTCCGCAAATGTTAGTAAAATAATTAATCAAACTGCAAATAAAAAAAAACTAGTAGTGTTGGCTGGTTTACCCCTGTCAGAAAAGAAAAAAAAGCAAAGCTGCTAGTCTAATAGCAGGAGTGGTCGTCGTGTTAGTCAATAGCTTATATAAATAATGTTTAAACGTATATCTGAAAACGCATTTGACATGGACGCACCTGTACTGAAGGATAAGACTGCGTGATTATCAATATTATTCTTATGACGCATGACAGCCAAATCAGCGTGGACGAATGGAACTGTAATTTCAGAATACAAGTAGATATTACTTACCCGTTAAAGCATTCACTGAAGTTCAGGGTAGACTTATACAAATAAATGGTAATTCTTATGGAGATGCGCAGGGAGGATTTGTTCGCAGTGCACACTTTATTATTGACGCTAAAGAAATGGATGCATGCCCCAATCACGATGACGTTGCTACGACAATATTGGGGTTATCTAGATATAGCGATAATTATTCACGGTCGGCTGGTACTACAATAATGTTTGCAAAAGATGCTGTTGATCGCGCTGAGGGCTGAGCTTAAACTTTTCGAAGACCAAAACAATCACACTGCAGCTGCCGACGTCGATGTTGAAATTTATTATTTGTAAATGCAAATTTTGATCTGGGATTCTTAGTACGTAAAAATAAAATTGATGCTCAGTGGAGATTTAGCTGTGTTATACCACTGTCACATATCTTTGGTTTCTGCAGATATGTTAGAAACATTATCTTCTGGGCAAAACACACAGTTGCTCTGGTTCGAAAGAGCACAGACGACGATGCTATTTGGCACGCTGACGGCGTTGATCCCGCTGCAGCTGTGGCACTTCATGCAAATGTATACTGACAACGTTTGTGTTCTGAATGCCAGTAATGTCACCATCATTCAATGAAGAACAACAGTTACTCTCTTTCATGGACAGCGGCGGAAAATCAACGCTATGATGGTTGACAATGGCTACAGATTCAATCATGAGTACAACCGTTGGCGCATTTGCATGGCAGATTGCATCACAAGAAGTTTCAGCACCACGTACAGATCAATGATGAATTCTAGAGCAGAATTAAATCTATCACAGGAAAATAATCCAAGATCACCATTACAGGTCATGAACCAACGTTATTGTCCGCGATATAAATATCAGCAACTGGCTACAGCGTCTATATATATATATATATATATATATATATATATATATATATATATATATATATATATATATATATATATATATATATATATATATCTCAGATAAGAAAATATTTTAAAACTTTCCAGAATATCGAAAAACTCATCCATGGACGCGTATTATATATGACTATGATAATGATATTTAAAAAAAAGATTATCGACGAAAAATGTATTAAAGCATTTCCCAGAGCCACTAGCTCTTAACACCAACAAGTAGCAAACTGCGAAATTTATTTTCCAGCCTCATGCAAGATTGTTTCAATGATATAAAACAGTAAATCGTTGCAACTGTACAGCAACTAAACCAGGTTGCATCCGACCTCAAGTATGTCAATCGGGTTCTCATTTGAAACAGTGAATGTCACCAATGATAAATTCGTTGATTATTTTTTTAAAGACCCACCTGACAAAATTTAAGAATATATTTCTCAGTCATTATGCGATTACAGAAGCAGATTTACCAAAATTCATAATATCAGGATTTAACGACGAAGAAAAAAAATCAATGATATCATCGATGAATACTACACCCAAATCGTTAATGCGTGGAAAAAAATCTCCTCCTCCAAGTATACTCAAGAACAACAATGATCCAGACGGCGGTGGTCGTCATATATCACCAGATGTTGTTAATATCACAACAAAGATAGCAGTTAATCTGGTATATGATGCAAACCATGGTAAATGTCAGATTGTTTTGGGTACCCTTGTCAGAGACTCTCACTTAAGTGGTAACGTTAATTCTGTCTGCATTATGAGGCATGTCTACGTCATTATATACACATATTTACTTATTTATATATTTCCAGTATTTACGGCACAATATACAAATTTACATATTGACAAATTCAAGCACAATATACATATTAAAAATTTCAAGCTATTTATATACATATTTACATATTACACACCACCGTGGGGGGGGGGGGACTTCTCAACATTCAACTGAACTTTAAATTTGTGCACACCTTCCCCTAATCAATCCCAGGGAGTACAAAATAGCTGCCACTACGTGGTGACATAGTGGAAAGGTGTACATGAATTTTCAGTCATCTGCTTATTTCGAGCTTTGGGGCGGACCTCACTTGTAACTTGAACTATATACATTATATACTTATATATTCCAATGTTTGGAAATCAAGAAATAGCTTATCCTAGGGGAGTGTCTTATATTTGGTTTTCTTAACGATTATCCCTGATAAAGTCTGGAAGAAGCAAGTAACCTGACAAAGTAAGACATATATAAACAAAAACAAACAAAGCGGTTTTTTAAATTGAAGTATTTATACAAAATACAAGCGATGTTGCTCTTCAATCTCTCCAATGGAGAGAGCTTTACTTGAGTTATATCCCTTCGTAGAACTTTAAACTCTGGGGGAAATATAGGTAACTAAACACAACATAAGAACATTTCATTCAGTACCTTTAGCTTTTGGTGGCGTACTTTTTTTATTTCTTTAAACATGCTGATCTGTATTTTTTTTTTAAATCTGCGACATGTATTTGGCAGCAGTATATATCTACTGAAATGGTCAACATTCAGAATTATACGCGACGTTGATGCTACAATAAATGACCATGGAGCAAAGATGATCATTGATTATCTCGACAAAGATACGTTTTAGAATAAAATGTATTGTGGAGCTAAACTATAAATGGATTATCCGTGAAACCGTGACCCTATTCGATTACTTCACGCTGTAGATATTGTCAAGTTAAGTAAAAATTCCAAACCAGGAGCGTTAACTGGTTTTGACAAACCATATTATGAAAGAGCATATCCTGTGACGGCAGTCGTTCATGCGATATATACGCCGAATGATAAACCTAGTGTTGATGATCTCAAACCGATAAACTTTCGAAGCTGGATTGTGTAGCTGAGCGAGTTACAGAACATTTCTTAA
Organism: Unio pictorum; assembly: GCA_030141615.1. Lineage (NCBI taxonomy): Eukaryota > Metazoa > Mollusca > Bivalvia > Unionida > Unionidae > Unio > Unio pictorum. The sequence continues at coordinate 5,185,014 of JARLTB010000201.1, forward strand.
ACGCGAATTGTGGAAACGGTTAAACGGATTTACGACGCACAAAAATAAATGAGTGGGCTTAGCGTGCCATGGAACATGGAACTATGATCCACAAAGTTGTATCGCTGGAAATGAAATTAAAATTGCCGATGAGGGTGGAGACAATAAGATTATAACGCACATGCGTGGTCAATCGACGTAATAATATTTCCAGGAGATATAAATGCTAAATTTTATAGTAGTGATACATATGATTTTTTTTTTAAAAATCTTAAAAGTGATCATGTATACGTGTGGTTGTTTGAAAGTTCCGAGTGTGAAAAGTCTGATCAGTTTGTACGACCTAATGAAGATATTTATCGATGTGAGTCCCTCCACTCCGTCAGTTGCTGCTCACTTTGATCAGGAGAAAAAGTCATCTAAGCCGACAAGATCGGAATTTCTTGTCCAATACGGACATGGAGGATTCTGAAGTACTAAATACGATTATACGGATGTCATCTCCGCTGATATTGTTGCATGTTACCCTGGACGTTTTCTTGGAATGGGAGAGTGTTCTAAATATTTTAAGAGAGTTGGACATCCTACACATGAAATGACTAGAGTTGCAATAAATGGACCTTTACCAAATTTTGATTTAACTGGATGTGATGTGTAGAATCGTTTGAGTTTATGTTTGGCCACAGATTCATTATTTGCAACTGATTCATTCTCTGTGGATAAAACACATACGGACTTGTTAAAGATTGATACCGATGCATCGTGGGGTGAATGGAGAATAAAAAGGAGAAATAATACTTAGTTATTCTGAATCCGCCGACGTTCAATCTACGGATAATTATTATAGGATAATTATTATAAAACAATCGAATGTCAGCGTTGTCTTCAGCACCGTCGGTGTTATGATCCCGTAGCAAGACATAAAGCTTTATCTTGACGGGTATGGTGGTTCTGGTAAAACAGACTCATGCGACTGAATTATTTCGGAATTTTGATACGAAACTGTTAACTCCAACTCATCGGCTCGCCAGAGAAAGGAAAGAAAAGGGAGGTAAATATCATACGTATCACTGCTTCTTTCGGTGGAAGGGAGATGCGTGGACACCTTAGCGAATGGGCGAAAAACATATTCCTGAAATTATTATTTGTGATGACATATGCACAGTGTCGCTAATTGTGTTAAACTATTTCATGATTGGTTATTGACTCAAAATACTGATGTAATATTTTGTGGTGATCATGGTCAACCACCACCTTTTGTTGGATTATCTCCGCATAAATGGCTGAAAAAGATCGTAGATTATTAGGAGATAATTGATGATTACCGAGCACATGATCCAGAATTAAGTAAGTTTAAGAAATTAATCAGACTACAACCAGATAAAATTAAATGCCAAATAATGCGTGAAGTAATTTCAGAAAGTGATATGAATGATTTCTGGAATATGTGGATACCAACTGCTTTGATAGTTGCAAGTAGAAAAATTGTTCGTGACAAATGTCAGCAGCAATTATTTGTGTTACATAAAGATTTTTTTTTCAAAGATCTACCTATACCATTGTGTTATCGCTCAGCAGATACACGAAGACAGAATACTGACGCTGAGATTCCTGGAACCTTCTCAGGGTCAATGGAGAAACACAATCTCCATCAGACTGTATACATGCAGGTGTTCACTGACAGTGAAAAAATGTTCCTGTCGGGTGTGGAGATATTCCGATCTGTGATATTCCGATCTGTAAAATATACGTAGTTTGATATTAACTCTAATGGTTGAGAATTGTTTCAGACACCATCAACACCCGGTTTAATTTTGTAAAGCCTGAATCAAGTTTAATTTTTTCCCCATATCCACAGCACCTGAATCCACCTTACTAAAGTGGACTCACATATTCAGAATTTTGATTTTAATGTGAACTCAAGGAAAAAGTTTTATGACGATGTCCTCTGTTGCATATAATATTGGCCTTTCTCAAGAAAATCCGTGTATGTATTTACAAAAGGCTTAATGTATCGCCTTCATTTTGTTTTACTATATTCACCTTTCAGTGACCGCTCCGCTGGTCTAGTAGTTAGAGCGTCCGCCTCGGATGTGTGGGGTCGAAGGTTCGAACCCCGGCCGAGTCATATCAAAGACTTATATAAATGGTACTCACAGCTATATGTCGGCGGCATGATGCCAGTGCTAGATACATCGTAGCGATATCACTAAAGAATTGTTAAAACTACGTTGCCCTTAATTACAAATATATACTATATCATAATAAAATAGCATGGAAATCTTTAAGTAGTAAAAACAATTGTTAAAATTTACATTTACTTCGAAATAAACATGCGTATCTCTGACAACAAGGCGACCATTGATCATTCGCGAGTATTTTCTCGCAAAAGGATAATGCAAAAGTTCTGACTTGTATATATGTTCAATATTATATAAAACTTGCTTAAAAGTTTATTGCAAATGCAGTGCTCACAACGGGCCCCGCGCGTAAAACCTGGGGGAGGGGAAAGCGAAAATGATCCAAATCAGTCCCCGTGTTTACTAAGGTTGCTACTGCATCTTCTATTTGATTTTCTATTCATTAAACCGTTAAAACTATATATATATATATATATATATATATATATATATATATATATATATATATATATATATATCCTGATTGCAGATATAATTCTTTAAATGCTGACAAAAGGAGAGATATTCTGAAACATCTGTGTGGTCACCCTGCTAAAATCATTATCCCTTTTGCGGACTTGTTGCATAGTTCTTGATATACTGAGTAAAGTGGTATTTTGTTGCTATTTTTATATTTAAAAAAGTTGTTCCCGAAGACGTTTTCATACATGTTTATCATGTATCAGTCACTATAGACACCCTTGCCTACATAAAGGGACGTTTATAAAAGTGTTATGAGCAGGTGATTATTATATACAGGCAGAAATGCATTGACTTGGGTTGTATCGGGACTATATATATATATATAGAGAGAGAGAGAGAGAGAGAGAGAGAGAGAGAGAGAGAGAGAGAGAGAGATGTACACACACGTGATCCTATTATGTACCGGGTCACTAGTGCCGTTTGACTAATACAAATTCAATTAATACATAAATCGCATAAGGAAAGGTTGTCATTGTACTGTATTTCTTATTTTGCGCCAGTTCTTAATTCTGCATTACTCAGGCGCTTACAAAGTGACTGCTTTTTCATTCCACCTTTGTGAATCGTACATGACAAAAAAAGCCGCAGACAAAATGGTAACCCGTCAACATTATAGCTTTACTCCAACACGGAAGTGTAATAAACGTTAATTCTGTATGACGGTAATCGATTGTTAACTCCGTCACCACGCTGATATACATACATGTATGTGTTGATATTATTGGAGCATCGATAGCTAAGCATGCGAGATTTACCTGTCCTTTTATACGACCACACGCAATAGGCGGAGAAAAAAAGGTGCGAGTTAAACAAGTAACAGAGCAGGTTACCCACTTTTAATGTGTGTGACATTGAAATCCTAACTACATGTACCTGTACATAGTAAAGAAAACTGTTTGCAAAACTTTTGATGTTGCTGTAGATAACTAAGCAGGCCTGTATCAGAGGAAAACGAGAATTTTATGAAGATGGGAAAGGAAAGCGAACTTATAAAAGCAGTGAAAGAGAACAACCGCAGTAAACTTCAGGTAAACGATAAGACAAGTCTGTGTAAACCATAGTCTGTTTATATAGAATTAGCAGTGGTAATTTGTCTGCTTAGTATTAATATTATTTAGTTTTTATTCTCGTTTCTATCTTATAAGGTTTTGTAGTCGTCAGAAGTTTAGAAGTGGAAGAATTAGTGGTTTTACAGTAGTAGTCAAATGTGAGTGGTAGCAAGTACTGACGCTTTGTTGGGAGATCATACCCATTATGCTCTTTCCAAGTAAGACGACTGACTTGGCAGGGAACGAAAGGAAAGAAGAAAAAAAAATACTTTCAGAATGAAAAGTTGCATTACAGATATAATGCAAATCAAATCACAGCACGGCTATTTTAGTTAAGACCGCTGAGATTACAGCAACCGCCATTGTTCTAGTGATTTCAATAACGTGTGGGATACATTATTACAACATTTTAAGATGTCTAAGATTTGCAGTGTTGGTCTGTGCACAAACCATCATATGCAAAAGGAAAACATTAGTATAAACACAGTGTGGTTAAATGTATGTAGGTTGAAAAATACACAACTTTTAGTGCTTATTAATCAAGGTTTATGGAAAATTAAAGAATAATAGTAATGGGGAAAAATAATGAGAACTTTAAAAAATAATTAGGATCACAGGTAATACCGATTGAAAATTTCGGATTGTGATATAATTTAATTAAAGAAAGTAGGCTTGAGAAAAAGTTATACAGTTACTTGAACAAAATATTTTTTAAAAAACTTGTGTATCTGTAAAATTGTTGCCATGGTAACTTAGGTCATTTTGTTGGGTTATTGCCCAAATATCTGTTGGAGCTTTATTAGGACAATAATTTTCACAGCTTTAAGTTTCTGTAATGTACATGTACACATATTTTGAGTTGGAATGATGGCAACACTGGTATTTTCCCACCGTTTTAGCTTTTAATATTGTTTTAGTGAGTTTGACATATGTGTTGGGGGGGGGGGGAGGGAACCATAATAATTTTCGTGCCATGAAGGCCTTAATCTGGCACTACCTTTTGTCAAAATTGCTAAACATGCAAAACAACAAAGGGTCCCCTAGTGCCCGAGTGGTCTAAAGTGCTTTCCGTTATGGATCACTGCCATCTCACCTCTGTGTGGGTTCGAATCTAAGATTCAGCAAAAATAGTTATGTGAGATAGCTTGCCAGTAGCTTCTCATGGGTCAGTGGTTCTTTCCAGGAGTTTGCCCAGGTTCTTCTTCCACCAATAATACTCCTCTCCACCAATAATACTGACTGCCATGTATAGCCTATCATGTGCTGAAAAATGGCGTTAAACCCTAAAACAAACAAAATTGCAAACCAACATACATGTGGATATCAGTGATGCAAGAATTGCCCATACCAGTTAAAGAATATTTTCTTTTTCTACTTCTCTGCTCAATGAGACCCATGAGTATAGTACACAGTGTAAAAAATTACTCATCAGGCAGGTCTGCAGATAACGCTGATGAAAAATTAAAAAATGACATGTACATAATTTAAAAACATGAGAAACTTCGATTAGCAATACATGTATTATATTGTAATAAATGACATTTCAAGTTTAAAAGCTTTCTTTGTACTTTTTTTAATGCAATTATTATATAAGTTGAGCACATATCTTTATCAATAATTTTGAAATGTATAGTTTTATCTTCTAAAGAAAAAGATAAAATTTGTTTTCAAGCTACAGAGTTTCAACTCCACAGAAGATGCCATTAATCTGACATCACCCAATTTGTTTAAAAAGGGTCAACAAATCCAGTTTTCTCTATATTGAATATATCAAGCCTGATATCTCCATCTTTGCTAGGTTTAGTGTGGTGTTAGTTGGAATAAAATGATAATGTGCAAAATTATCCACATATTATATTTATGAAAAAAATCTAAATTGTCTAATGTGTAAATAAAAAATTACAATAAAAATGGGGGAAAATATGTCATTTTTACTCAGCATTTCAGAAATTTATGGAATTATCCAAATCTTATTAAGCAGAGTTATGTTTCTTTACATTGTGTACCAGTTGTGTGAAATGCACAGATTTGCAGATGTGGATGTTGTTAGTGTTGTGTGAAATGCACAGATTTGCAGATGTGGATGTTGTTAGTGTTGTGTGAAATGCACAGATTTGCAGATGTGGATGTTGTTAGTGTTGTGTGAAAAGCACAGATTTGCAGATGTGGATGTTGTTAGTGTTGTGTGAAATGCACAGATTTGCAGATGTGGATGTTGTTAGTGTTGTGTGAAATGCACAGATTTGCAGATGTGGATGTTGTTAGTGTTGTGTGAAATGCACAGATTTGCAGATGTGGATGTTGTTAGTGTTGTGTGAAATGCACAGATTTGCCAATGTGGATGTTGTTAGTGTTGTGTGAAATGCACAGATATGTGGATGTTGTTTGTGTTGAATTTCAGTTAGATTTAAAATGCAAAGAATGTGACAGTGTTCATGTCTCTTGTTGCAATTTAGAACTTTTAGATCAGTGAATGCAATGAATCAGTTTGGTGTACATGATTTTTACATCCTTGTTGCACTCCACTTTAAAGGTACAAAGTACCAGCAGGGTAGTCAGAAACTATTGTGTACTCATTTTAATAGACCTAGTACCAACATTACTGTAAAGTAATAGCAATAGTAGTGTAGTTGTATTATAGTAGCAATGGTAGTGGTTGTATTAGTGGTGGTGGTACTAGTAGTAGTAATATTATTGCTAGTTGAAGTAGTGGTGCTAGTAGTTGTATTATTGTTAATGGCAGTGGTAGTACTAGTTGTATAACAATGGTAATTGTAGTAATAGTGATTTTTTTGTAGTAGTAGTAGTAGTATGGGCATGGTAGAATCATAGCATAGTGTTAGTATTAGTGTATTATAGCATTAACATGGTAGATCATATCATAGTGTTAGTATTAGTGTATTATAGCATTAACATGGTAGTATCATAATATAGTGTTAGTATTAGTGTATTATAGCATTAACATGGTAGATCATATCATAGTGTTAGTATTAGTGTATTATAGCATTAACATGGTAGATCATATCATAGTGTTAGTATTAGTGTATTATAGCATTAACATGGTAGTATCATAATATAGTGTTAGTATTAGTGTATTATAGCATTAACATGGTAGTATCATAATATAGTGTTAGTATTAGTGTATTATAGCATTAACATGGTAGTATCATAATATAGTGTTAGTATTAGTGTATTATAGCATTAACATGGTAGTATCATATCATAGTGTTAGTATTAGTGTATTATAGCATTAACATGGTAGTATCATAATATAGTGTTAGTATTAGTGTATTATAGCATTAACATGGTAGATCATATCATAGTGTTAGTATTAGTGTATTATAGCATTAACATGGTAGATCATATCATAGTGTTAGTATTAGTGTATTATAGCATTAACATGGTAGATCATATCATAGTGTTAGTATTAGTGTATTATAGCATTAACATGGTAGTATCATAATATAGTGTTAGTATTAGTGTATTATAGCATTAACATGGTAGTATCATAATATAGTGTTAGTATTAGTGTATTATAGCATTAACATGGTAGATCATATCATAGTGTTAGTATTAGTGTATTGTAGCATTAACATGGTAGTATCACATCATAGTGTTAGTATTAGTGTATTATAGCATTAACATGGTAGATCATATCATAGTGTTACTATTAGTGTATTATAGCATTAACATGGTAGATCATATCATAGTGTTAGTATTAGTGTATTATAGCATTAACATGGTAGTATCATAATATAGTGTTAGTATTAGTGTATTATAGCATTAACATGGTAGTATCATAATATAGTGTTAGTATTAGTGTATTATAGCATTAACATGGTAGATCATATCATAGTGTTAGTATTAGTGTATTATAGCATTAACATGGTAGATCATATCATAGTGTTAGTATTAGTGTATTATAGCATTAACATGGTAGATCATATCATAGTGTTAGTATTAGTGTATTATAGCATTAACATGGTAGTATCATAATATAGTGTTAGTATTAGTGTATTATAGCATTAACATGGTAGTATCATAATATAGTGTTAGTATTAGTGTATTATAGCATTAACATGGTAGATCATATCATAGTGTTAGTATTAGTGTATTGTAGCATTAACATGGTAGTATCACATCATAGTGTTAGTATTAGTGTATTATAGCATTAACATGGTAGATCATATCATAGTGTTAGTATTAGTGTATTATAGCATTAACATGGTAGATCATATCATAGTGTTAGTATTAGTGTATTATAGCATTAACATGGTAGTATCATAATATAGTGTTAGTATTAGTGTATTATAGCATTAACATGGTAGTATCATAATATAGTGTTAGTATTAGTGTATTATAGCATTAACATGGTAGATCATATCATAGTGTTAGTATTAGTGTATTATAGCATTAACATGGTAGATCATATCATAGTGTTAGTATTAGTGTATTATAGCATTAACATGGTAGATCATATCATAGTGTTAGTATTAGTGTATTATAGCATTAACATGGTAGTATCATAATATAGTGTTAGTATTAGTGTATTATAGCATTAACATGGTAGTATCATAATATAGTGTTAGTATTAGTGTATTATAGCATTAACATGGTAGATCATATCATAGTGTTAGTATTAGTGTATTGTAGCATTAACATGGTAGTATCACATCATAGTGTTAGTATTAGTGTATTATAGCATTAACATGGTAGATCATATCATAGTGTTAGTATTAGTGTATTATAGCATTAACATGGTAGATCATATCATAGTGTTAGTATTAGTGTATTATAGCATTAACATGGTAGTATCATAATATAGTGTTAGTATTAGTGTATTATAGCATTAACATGGTAGATCATATCATAGTGTTAGTATTAGTGTATTATAGCATTAACATGGTAGTATCATAATATAGTGTTAGTATTAGTGTATTATAGCATTAACATGGTAGTATCATAATATAGTGTTAGTATTAGTGTATTATAGCATTAACATGGTAGTATCATAATATAGTGTTAGTATTAGTGTATTATAGCATTAACATGGTAGTATCATATCATAGTGTTAGTATTAGTGTATTATAGCATTAACATGGTAGTATCATAATATAGTGTTAGTATTAGTGTATTATAGCATTAACATGGTAGATCATATCATAGTGTTAGTATTAGTGTATTATAGCATTAACATGGTAGATCATATCATAGTGTTAGTATTAGTGTATTATAGCATTAACATGGTAGTATCATAATATAGTGTTAGTATTAGTGTATTTTAGCATTAACATGGTAGTATCATATCATAGTGTTAGTATTAGTGTATTATAGCATTAACATGGTAGATCATATCATAGTGTTAGTATTAGTGTATTATAGCATTAACATGGTAGTATCATAATATAGTGTTAGTATTAGTGTATTATAGCATTAACATGGTAGATCATATCATAGTGTTAGTATTAGTGTATTATAGCATTAACATGGTAGATCATATCATAGTGTTAGTATTAGTGTATTATAGCATTAACATGGTAGATCATATCATAGTGTTAGTATTAGTGTATTATAGCATTAACATGGTAGATCATATCATAGTGTTAGTATTAGTGTATTATAGCATTAACATGGTAGTATCATAATATAGTGTTAGTATTAGTGTATTATAGCATTAACATGGTAGTATCATAACATAGTGTTAGTATTAGTGTATTATAGCATTAACATGGTAGATCATATCATAGTGTTAGTATTAGTGTATTATAGCATTAACATGGTAGTATCATAATATAGTGTTAGTATTAGTGTATCATAGCATTAACATGGTAGTATCATAATATAGTGTTAGTATTAGTGTATTATAGCATTAACATGGTAGTATCATAATATAGTGTTAGTATTAGTGTATCATAGCATTAACATGGTAGTATCATATCATAGTGTTAGTATTAGTGTATTATAGCATTAACATGGTAGATCATATCATAGTGTTAGTATTAGTGTATTATAGCATTAACATGGTAGATCATATCATAGTGTTAGTATTAGTGTATTATAGCATTAACATGGTAGATCATATCATAGTGTTAGTATTAGTGTATTATAGCATTAACATGGTAGATCATATCATAGTGTTAGTATTAGTGTATTATAGCATTAACATGGTAGATCATATCATAGTGTTAGTATTAGTGTATTATAGCATTAACATGGTAGTATCATAATATAGTGTTAGTATTAGTGTATTATAGCATTAACATGGTAGTATCATATCATAGTGTTAGTATTAGTGTATTATAGCATTAACATGGTAGATCATATCATAGTGTTAGTATTAGTGTATTATAGCATTAACATGGTAGTATCATAATATAGTGTTAGTATTAGTGTATCATAGCATTAACATGGTAGATCATATCATAGTGTTAGTATTAGTGTATTGTAGCATTAACATGGTAGTATGGTAGTATAGTGTTAGTATTAATGTATTGTAGCATTAACATGGTAGTATCATAACATAGTGCTAGTATTATTGTATCTTAGCATTAACATGGTAGTATCAAAGAATAGTATTAGTGTATTATAGCATTAACATGGTAGTATCATAATATAGTGTTAGTATTAGTGTATTATAGCATTAACATGGTAGATCATAGCATAGTGTTCGTATTAGTTTATTATAGCATTAGTATGGTAGTATCATATCATAGTGTTAGTGTAGCTATATTACAATTATTGAAATCATGTCTTAGAGACGTTTAACTTTTCTTAGAGCAGTGGTCTCTATTGGAGGTTTACCTTGTCTCTGTTAGAGGAGTGATCTCTTGAAGATATTTACCTTTTATCAGCCAGATCAGTGGTCTCTAGGGGAAGTTTACTGTAATAATAGGGGTTGCTGATAGAATCATAGCATAGTGTTAGTTAGTGTTGTTCCGATTATCGATTATAATCGATCATCAGTTGGTTGAGCAAATCAATAAGATAATCGATTGTGAAACTCCATAATCGATTGTGTGCAAAGGGAGACTACTTTTATGTGTATACAAAGCACAAAGGTTAGTAAAACTCCCAGCCACTAAAGTTGACCTGAAATTTATTATTCCCTTCACAACTACAATTAAAAAAAACTTATGATTCATAATTAGGAATATATAGTTATTATTACATGGTCAAGTTGTTAAATTGTTGAGTTAATAAATTTAAACACATTTTGTTGATTTGAGTTAAATTGCAACAATCTTTTGTAGTATTTATAAACAATGACAAACAAGAAAATCATGTCCTGCTATACTTTAAATTATAGACACATCACATTTAAATGAAAGAATTTCGGGGGATTGTAGCAGTATTTCAGTTACATATCACTGATCAGCCATAAAAAGTTGCGTTCATTTAACAAAGTTGTAGAACAATAGTAACACACAATGTAATATTATTGTCAAGTTAAAGAATACATGTCATTAAAAGAGATTACTCCTGTACATTTATAAACATATTGAACTCTTGATCAAAGACATAAGTAACAAAAATTTTAATTTGCTCTTAGTAACCGATTATAATCGATGATCAGTTGGTTAAGGGGAACCGATTATCGATTATGAATTTCTGACCAATTCCCATCACTAGTGTTAGTATTAGTTTATTATAGCATTAACATAGTAGATCGTATCATAGTGTTAGTATTAGTGTATTATAGCATTAACATGGTAGATCATATCATAGTGTTAGTATTAGTGTATTTTAGCATTAGTATGGTAGTATCATAGTATAGTGTTAGTATTAGTGTATTGTAGCATTAACATGGTAGTATCATAGTATAGTGTTAGTATTAGTATTAGTGTATTTTTAGCATTAACATGATGGTATCATAGTACAATGTTAGTATTAGTGTATTTTAGCATTAACATGGTAGTATTATAGTACAGTGTTCGTATTAGTGTATTATTGCATTAACATGGTAGAATCATATCTTAGTGTTAGTATTAGTGTATTATAGCATTAACATGGTAGATCATATCATAGTGTTAGTATTAGTGTATTATAGCATTAACATGGTAGATCATATCATAGTGTTAGTATTAGTGTATTATAGCATTAACATGGTAGTATCACATCATAGTGTTAGTATTAGTGTATTATAGCATTAACATGGTAGATCATATCATAGTGTTAGTATTAGTGTATTATAGCATTAACATGGTAGGTCATATCATAGTGTTAGTATTAGTGTATTATAGCATTAACATGGTAGATCATATCATAGTGTTAGTATTAGTGTATTATAGCATTAACATGGTAGTATCACATCATAGTGTTAGTATTAGTGTATTATAGCATTAACATGGTAGTATCATAATATAGTGTTAGTATTAGTGTATTATAGCATTAACATGGTAGATCATATCATAGTGTTAGTATTAGTGTATTGTAGCATTAACATGGTAGATCGTATCATAGTGTTAGTATTAGTGTATTATAGCATTAACATGGTAGTATCATAATATAGTGTTAGTATTAGTGTATTATAGCATTAACATGGTAGATCGTATCATAGTGTTAGTATTAGTGTATTATAGCATTAACATGGTAGATCATATCATAGTGTTAGTATTAGTGTATTATAGCATTAACATGGTAGATCATATCATAGTGTTAGTATTAGTGTATTGTAGCATTAACATGGTAGATCGTATCATAGTGTTAGTATTAGTGTATTATAGCATTAACATGGTAGTATCATAATATAGTGTTAGTATTAGTGTATTATAGCATTAACATGGTAGATCGTATCATAGTGTTAGTATTAGTGTATTATAGCATTAACATGGTAGATCATATCATAGTGTTAGTATTAGTGTATTATAGCATTAACATGGTAGTATCATAATATAGTGTTAGTATTAGTGTATTATAGCATTAACATGGTAGATCATATCATAGTGTTAGTATTAGTGTATTATAGCATTAACATGGTAGATCATATCATAGTGTTAGTATTAGTGTATTATAGCATTAACATGGTAGTATCATAATATAGTGTTAGTATTAGTGTATTTTAGCATTAACATGGTAGATCATATCATAGTGTTAGTATTAGTTTATTATTGCATTAACATGGTAGATCATATCATAGTGTTAGTATTAGTGTATTGTAGCATTAACATGGTAGATCGTAGCATAGTGTCAGTATTAGTGTATTGTAGCATTAACATGGTAGATCGTATCATAGTGTTAGTATTAGTGTATTGTAGCATTAACATGGTAGATCGTATCATAGTGTTAGTATTAGTGTATTATAGCATTAACATGGTAGATCATATCATAGTGTTAGTATTAGTGTATTGTAGCATTAACATGGTAGATCATATCATAGTGTTAGTATTAGTGTATTATAGCATTAACATGGTAGATCATATCATAGTGTTAGTATTAGTGTATTGTAGCATTAACATGGTAGATCATATCATAGTGTTAGTATTAGTGTATTATAGCATTAACATGGTAGATCGTATCATAGTGTTAGTATTAGTGTATTGTAGCATTAACATGGTAGATCATATCATAGTGTTAGTATTAGTGTATTTTAGCATTAACATGGTAGATCATATCATAGTGTTAGTATTAGTGTATTATAGCATTAACATGGTAGATCATATCATAGTGTCAGTATTAGTGTATTGTAGCATTAACATGGTAGTATCATAATATAGTGTTAGTATTAGTGTATTGTAGCATTAACATGGTAGATCATATCATAGTGTTAGTATTAGTGTATTGTAGCATTAACATGGTAGATCATATCATAGTGTTAGTATTAGTGTATTGTAGCATTAACATGGTAGATCATATCATAGTGTTAGTATTAGTGTATTGTAGCATTAACATGGTAGATCGTATCATAGTGTTAGTATTAGTGTATGGTAGCATTAACATGGTAGATCGTATCATAGTGTTAGTATTAGTGTATTGTAGCATTAACATGGTAGATCATATCATAGTGTTAGTATTAGTGTATTGTAGCATTAACATGGTAGATCGTATCATAGTGTTAGTATTAGTGTATTATAGCATTAACATGGTAGATCGTAGCATAGTGTTAGTATTAGTGTATTATTGCATTAACATGGTAGATCATATCATAGTGTTAGTATTAGTGTATTATTGCATTAACATGGTAGATCGTAGCATAGTGTCAGTATTAGTGTATTATTGCATTAACATGGTAGTATCATAATATAGTGTTCGTATTAGTGTATCATAGCATTAACATGGTAGTATCATAACATAGTGCTAGTATTAGTGTATTATTGCATTAACATGGTAGATCGTAGCATAGTGTCAGTATTAGTGTATTATTGCATTAACATGGTAGTATCATAACATAGTGTTAGTATTAGTGTATTATTGCATTAACATGGTAGTATCATAATATAGTGTTCGTATTAGTGTATCATAGCATTAACATGGTAGTATCATAACATAGTGCTAGTATTAGTGTATTATTGCATTAACATGGTAGATCGTAGCATAGTGTTAGTATTAGTGTATTATAGCATTAACATGGTAGTATCATAATATAGTGTTAGTATTAGTGTATTATAGCATTAACATGGTAGATCGTAGCATAGTGTTAGTATTAGTGTATTATTGCATTAACATGGTAGATCGTAGCATAGTGTTAGTATTAGTGTATTATTGCATTAACATGGTAGATCGTAGCATAGTGTTAGTATTAGTGTATTGTAGCATTAACATGGTAGATCGTATCATAGTGTTAGTATTAGTGTATTGTAGCATTAACATGGTAGATCGTATCATAGTGTTAGTATTAGTGTATTATTGCATTAACATGGTAGATCGTAGCATAGTGTTAGTATTAGTGTATTGTAGCATTAACATGGTAGATCGTATCATAGTGTTAGTATTAGTGTATTATTGCATTAACATGGTAGATCGTAGCATAGTGTCAGTATTAGTGTATTATTGCATTAACATGGTAGATCGTAGCATAGTGTTAGTATTAGTGTATTATTGCATTAACATGGTAGATCGTAGCATAGTGTCAGTATTAGTGTATTATTGCATTAACATGGTAGATCGTAGCATAGTGTCAGTATTAGTGTATTATTGCATTAACATGGTAGATCGTAGCATAGTGTCAGTATTAGTGTATTGTAGCATTAACATGGTAGATCATATCATAGTGTTAGTATTAGTGTATTGTAGCATTAGTATGGTAGTATCATAGTATAGTGTTAGTATTAGTGTATTTTAGCATTAACATGGTAGATCATATCATAGTGTTAGTATTAGTGTATTATAGCATTAACATGGTAGTATCACATCATAGTGTTAGTATTAGTGTATTATAGCATTAACATGGTAGTATCATAGTATAGTGTTAGTATTAGTGTATTTTAGCATTAACATGGTAGATCATATCATAGTGTTAGTATTAGTGTATTATAGCATTAACATGGTAGATCGTAGCATAGTGTTAGTATTAGTGTATTGTGGCATTAAATGGTATTATCTTAATATAGTTACGTGCTTAGGCTCGTATAAGCACCAACATAGAAAGAAGTGAAAATAACAAGCTTGTAAAATTTAACAAACAATTTATTAAGTACAAATATTTTCATAAAAGAAAGTATTTAAACTTATGGTTTTAGAGAATCAAGTTAAAAAATTAATCCAAAAAGAATTCACAATATAATCCATTAGTGGAGTCCTGATAATAAAATGTCCTAATAGTTCCCGGTTTGAATCTTGACGATGTAATCCAATATGGACGATGATGTCACGTGATGAAAGTTTTAGTTTTATAATAATTCAAAATGAAAATCTATGAGCACATATTCTGTTCCAGATAAATAATAAAATAATTCCTCTTGCTCGAAATGAATTGACACAGTTTCCAGTACATGGTAATTAAAAATAACTCAAAAAGAAGACACATCATAATATTATAAAAGCCCAACTTCTACTGAACTGTTCTCTCCCAAACAATAATTTAAATACCTGTTTTTACGTAAACAGGAAAAGGGGTCACGACCTTCCAGAATCTCTCAGAACAATCTCACGTTCAAGAAATCATGCAAACATCGCATGACTCAACTAAATTAGAAAGATGTTTGTACTTTACTCCATTTTGTCCTTGGAATCAACCAATCATTTTAAAAGTAAGGCCCTAATGTCCTTGGAATCAACCAATCATTTTAGAAGCTTGTTTACACTCTGAAGCAAGGTCAGAAAATGAGGTTAACACCTGGTGTTTACTATGTAAAAGTACAGGTCCCCCCCTCCTTCAGTGAACGAATCTTAAAACTTAAAATGCCAAATTTGAATCTGACAAACAAAATTAAATGATTTAAATCAAATATACATAACACCTTCCCCTTTAAAATAAAAAGAAAGGTTTACATGATAAAACTTTCTTTTTATCACAAACCAATTTACATCTGAAGTTTAAAAAAAAACTCGTATAAATTATACAGTGTATATGATATAATATATTTATACACTGGAAAGAGCGTCTGCTATTACATTATCTTACTTGTCCATGTCCCACAGTATGTTCTAAAAAAAATCACACTAGCACAGCAGAACTCACTTTTAGATAAATTAACTGTCAAACATACATCATTGAGTCTGTCAAAGAATTTTCGAATTGTTGCTAGATGTTCTATCCAGGTGTCATTGTAGATGATGACGTCATCTATTAGGCATCACAATTTTCTAGATCAGAGGTGATCATATTAATGAGACATTGAAATGTGCTTTCTTTATATTGATAAAATCCATCTGGAATCACAAATGCCGAGATTTACTTTGCTTTTTCCGTTAGTGGAATCTGTCATAATCCTTTCAGAAGGTCAAATTTGGTGACATACTTGGCATTCCCAATTTAACAATACAATAGTCAATTCTTAGTAATGGGATTGAATCTGTTTTTGTCACACTGTTCACCTTCCTATAATCAGTGCATATACGGAAAGTTTTATCTGGTTTTGGAACAAGTATGCATGGTGACTTCCAATCAATTTTACTGGGGTCAATAAAATCATTCTCCAGCAAATATTGAATTTCCTTTTTTAAGTATTCCTGTTTGAGTGGATTCATCCTGTATGGATGTTGTTTAACAGGTTTGGAATTTTCAATTTCAACGTCATGAAAAATTTTGTTTGTCCTTGTAGGAATATCTGGAAATAAGTGCTCATATTCAAATAATAACTGTTTCAGTTCATTTCTTTCTTGCACTTGTAAATGTGAAAGTTTCTGGTCTAGATTTTTCATAATTTCTGAATTACAAAGATTCGTCATTTCAACATCAGTCATCATTTCAATATCAGTAGAATCTGATGATATTCCTTCACTGAGTGGGACAGGTACAACTAAATTAATTACATGTTTAACATGGCTATCTCTTTCAGTATACTGGTACTCCTATAATTTATTTAGATCCCAGGAGCACTAATACTATAATTTAACTAATTCATTTTCTTTTTAACTTTGTAAGGGCCGTAATATCTAATCTGAAGAAAAGTATGAAGAATGAACAAGAGTGACACAACTCCATTATCAGACTCAAGAGTTCTCTCCA
The DNA here is from genome assembly GCA_030141615.1 of Unio pictorum. Classification (NCBI taxonomy): domain Eukaryota; kingdom Metazoa; phylum Mollusca; class Bivalvia; order Unionida; family Unionidae; genus Unio; species Unio pictorum. The sequence continues at coordinate 5,202,311 of JARLTB010000201.1, forward strand.
TTGTAGTTCTTTCAAACCATAGTTTCATTTTTAACTTGAATTGCTGAATGCCCAATTCATACAAAACTTCCTGGAAAATTCCAGACATGAAGTTTGAACCTTGATCAGACTGAACAGATTTGGGAAGGCCGTACTGAGTAAAAAATTTTATCAAAGCTTTTACTGTTGTTTTAGATTTTATATTCCTTAACGGAATTGCTTCTGGAAACCTTGTTGACACACACATAATGGTCAACAGGTATTGGTTACCTGACTTGGTCTTGGGTAAGGGACCTACACAATCTACCATAATTCTACTAAATGGTTTGTCAAAAGCAGGAATAGGTTGTAGATGAGCCTTAGGTATCTTCTGATTGGGTTTACCTACCATTTGACAAGTATGACAAGATCTACAGTATTTGGTAACATCACTTTTGATTTTTGGCCAATAAAAGTGAGTCAAGATCTTGTGATAAGTTTTATTAATCCCTGAATGACCAGCCAAAGGAGTATCATGGGCCAGATTAAGTATTTCCTGTCTGTAAGGTTTTGGAACTACTGTTTGATAGTTCATCGACCACTCATAACCAGCAGGTACCTCGGGAGGTCTCCATTTTCTCATAAGAATTCCATTTTTAATGAAATAACAAACAGGAACTTCAGTGGTCTCAGTCTCGCTTATGGCCCTTTGAAACAAACATTAGATCTCAGGATCTTTTTCCTGTTCGACGACAAGTGACTGTCGTTTATCACCCTGATTAAAATAAAGAGAATGAGTTGTTAAAAGAGGATCACTATGATCAATACCTTCTGATTGATCCAAACAAGGAGTAAAAGCGACCTCATCAAAAGCCTGACCTATACACGCGTCGGCTAAAGGAATGCCGACTTCATCAACATCATTCTCAAGAGCTTTCTTTGTCATAGCTCTGGTAACTACACAAGCTTGAAATATATCAGGAAATTCTTTTTCAATTGGATCAACTCTGATCCAAATTAGGCTTGTCAGTTACAAGTGGATTAACCACAACCTTGTCTCCAGCTGTCTTTACCTAGCAATAAATGAATGCCTTCTACGGGTAAAACCGAGACCGTTCCGATTGTCACAGGTCCTGGCACTAAGTCTGATGACAAATTTACACAATGGAAAGGAACATTAACAAAGCCGCACTCTACTCCCTGAATAAGAACACTTTCATTAGAAGAATTCTCAGAAAAAGGCAAAGTACCTGATAATAAAAGACTCTGAGAAGCTCCTGTGTCCCTTAAAATTTTAATAGGGGTGGGATTGGCTGAATCACCCAAGAGTGATATAGAACCCTTCGATATGAATGGTTCATAATTCTCCATAATAAAATGAGACTGGGATTTATTAGACCCAACAAATGTATTGCGTTCAATACATGACCGTGACCTTGACCTCTTAGAAATAAGAGCATTTGGAACAGGTCTGTCTTGATTCTGATGCCTATTTTTCAATTTGTAGCAATCAGAAATAACGTGTCCTTTTTTCTTGAAATAGGTACACGTCGGAAGAGACAAGGATCTAGAATCAAGCTTCTCTGAAGTTTGATTTTAAAAGTTGTGCTAGTTTGAGTTTTAGAAGGGCTTGTATTAGGCGGAAATACTTTTCTGCCAGAAGAATGTTGAGTAGAAGTATTGTTAACAAAAGGAACTTTATGTGTCAAAGAATATTCGTCAGCAGCTCGAGCAGCATTTTCCAAGGTTTCAATCTTATGCTCATCAAGATAAGACTTAACATCACTATGGACACAGTTTTTGAACTCTTTAATTAATATAATTTGCTTGAGATTTTGATAATCTTGTTCGACTTTCTTGGCTAAGCACCATCTATCAAACAACTGCTCTTTTTCTCTAGCAAATTCGACATGAGTTTGTCCAGTTTCTTTTCTGTAATTTCTGAATTTTTGCCGATAAGCTTCAGGGACTAGCTCATAAACCCCTTAGAATGCATTCTTTAACCACATTATAGTCACCACTTTGCTGAACGGACAGTGAAGTGTAAATTTCACTAGCCTTACCAGTAAGTACACATTGTAATAACTGAGTCCAATTCTCTCTTGGCCACTTTAAATTTTCTGCAACTTTTTCAAACGAATGAAGTATTTGTCTACTTCTTTTTCTTTGAAAGGGGGCACTAATCTAATATTCCTTGCTAAATCAAAATTTAAATTTGGATATGAAGTATGATGGTGATTTTCACTTGCCAGCTCTATTTCTTTCGTTTTAATTTGATATTCCCTTTCTTCCTTCTCTCTCTTTATATCAATCCACATCTGCTCTTTTTGTAATTCAATTTGCCTTTTTTTCTCCTCTCTATCAATCCGCATCTGTTCTTTTTATAATTCAATTTGCCTTTCTTTCTCCTCTTTATCATTATTGTCTTTCTTTCTCCCTTTCCTGTCTCTCGCTCTCCCTTTCCTAAAATTCCAGCTTCTTCAACTCTAATTCCATCTTGAATTTTAATTCTAATTCCTTTAATTTAATGTCAGAGTCTGATGCAGACTTACTGACCAAAATCAAAGCACTTTGTTCCAAAACATCCTTTTTTACCAAATATTGGACCAACATGTTTTTTATATCTTGTTTCGTTAAAGAAGCCTTGACTTCAGAAAGATCATATTTTCTGGCAAGTTGAATCAACTCATCTTTTTTGAAAAGATCTAATTGCTATTGGGTAGGATTAGAAAGAAAGATTTCTACTTTAGATGTCATTTTAATACAAGCCTGACAGTCTCACTAAAGATTTAAAATTTTCAAAAACTATGGGAATTCAAATTTAAAACAAATGTTTTCTGAGAAAAATTCTAGCCAAATTCCAATTTATCTCAATCTCGGACAATAACTCCCAATTTCTATGTTACGTGCTTAGGCTCGAATAAGCACCAACATAGAAAGAAGTAAAAATAACAAGCTTGTAAAATTTAACAAACAATTTATTAAGTACAAATATTTTCATAAAAGAAAATATGTAAACTTACGGTTTTAGAGAATTAAGTGCAAAAATTAATCCAAAAAAAATTCACAATATAATCCACTAACTCAAAAAGAAGACACAACTTAATATTATAAAAGCCCAACTTCTACTGAACTGTTCTCTCCCAAACAATAATTTAAATACCTGTTTTTACGTAAACAGGAAAAGGGGTCACGACCTTCCAGAATCTCTCAGAACAATCTCACGTTTTAGAAATCACGCAAACATCGCATGACTCATCTAAATTAGAAAGATGTTTATACTTTACTCCATTTTGTCCTTGGAATCAACCAATCATTTTAAAAGTAAAGTTCTAATGTCCTTGGAAGCAACCAATCATTTTAGAAGCTTGTTTACACTCTGAAGCAAGGTCAGAAATTGAGGTTAACACCTGGTGATTACTATGTAAAATTACAGGTCACCCCCCCCCCATTCAATGAACGAATCTTAAAACTTAAAATGCCAAATTTGAATCTGACAAACAAAATTAAATGATTTAAATCAAATATACGTAACAATAGTGTTAGTATTAGTGTATTGTAGCATTATATGGTATTATCATAGTATAGTGTTAGTGTATTGTGGCATTAACATGGTAGTATCGTAGTATAGTGTTAGTATTAGTGTATTGTAGCATTAAATGGTATTATCATAGTATAGTGTTAGTGTATTGTGGCATTAACATGGTAGTATCGTAGTATAGTGTTAGTATTAGTGTATTGTAGCATTAAATGGTATTATCATAGTATAGTGTTAGTGTATTGTGGCATTAACATGGTAGTATCACATCATAGTGTTAGTATTAGTGTATCGTAGCATTAACATGGTAGATCGTAGCATAGTGTTAGTATTAGTGTATGGTAGCATTAACATGGTAGAATCATATCATAGTGTTAGTATTAGTGTATTATAGCATTAACATAGTAGATTGTAGCATAGTGTTAGTATTAATGTATTGTAGCATTAACATGGTAGAATCATATCATAGTGTTAGTATTAGTGTATTATAGCATTAACATAGTAGATTGTAGCATAGTGTTAGTATTAATGTATTGTGGCATTAACATGGTAGTATCGTAGTATAGTGTTAGTATTAGTGTATTGTAGCATTAAATGGTATTATCATAGTATAGTGTTAGTGTATTGTGGCATTAACATGGTAGTATCACATCATAGTGTTAGTATTAGTGTATCGTAGCATTAACATGGTAGATCGTAGCATAGTGTTAGTATTAGTGTATGGTAGCATTAACATGGTAGAATCATATCATAGTGTTAGTATTAGTGTATTGTAGCATTAACATAGTAGATTGTAGCATAGTGTTAGTATTAATGTATTGTAGCATTAACATGGTAGATCATAGCATAGTGTTAGTATTAGTGTATCATAGAATTAACATAGTAGATCGTAGTATAGTGTTAGTATTAATGTATTGTAGCATTAACATGGTAGTATCATAACATAGTGCTAGTATTATTGTATCGTAGCATTAACATGGTAGTATCAAAGAATAGTATTAGTGTATTTTAGCATTAACATGGTAGATCATAGCATAGTGTTAGTATTAGTGTATCATAGCATTAACATGGTAGATCATAGCATAGTGTTCGTATTAGTGTATCATAGCATTAACATGGTAGTATCATAACATAGTGCTAGTATTATTGTATCGTAGCATTAGCATGGTAGTATCAAAGTATAGTATTAGTATTAGTGTATTTTAGAATTAACATGGTAGATCATAGCATAGTGTCCGTATTAGTTTATTATAGCATTAGTATGGTAGTATCATATCATAGTGTTAGTGTAGCTATATTACAATTATTGAAATCATGTCTTAGAGACGTTTAACTTTTCTTAGAACAGTGGTCTCTATTGGAGGTTTACCTTGTCTCTGTTGGAGGAGTGATCTCTTGAAGATATTTACCTTTTATCAGCCAGATCAGTGGTCTCTAGGGGAAGTTTACTGTAATAATAGGGGTTGCTGATATCTCAACTTTGTGTGTTGTGTGCTGATATCTCAACTTTGTGTGTTGTGTGTTGATATCTCAACTTTGTGTGTTGTGTGCTGATATCTCAACTTTGTGTGTTGTGTGCTGATATCTCAACTTTGTGTGTTGTGTGCTGATATCTCAACTTTGTGTGGGATCAAGTATTGTTGTTAAGCGAATATGCGTGTGTGAGAATGCTTGCCAGTAGCTTTCCATTGGTCAGTGGTTCTTATACAGGATTTTCCTGCATCACTAATTTATACTAGCCACCATATACAGAAATGGGAGGTTAATTGTCTCAGTCAAATGGGATATTACTTTGTCTCAGTCAAATGGGAGGTTACTTTGCCTCAGTCAAATGGGAGGTTACTTTGTCGCAGTCAAATGGGAGGTTACTTTGTCGCAGTGAAATGGGTGGTTACTTTGTCGCAGTCAAATGGGAGGTTACTATCTTTTAGCCAGAATAATCATCTCTTTGGGAAGTTTGTCTCATTCAGACTAATGGTCTCTGTGGGAGGTTTGTCTCATTCAGACTAATGGTCTCTATGGGAGGTTTGTCTCATTCAGACCAATGGTCTCTATGGGAGGTTTGTCTCATTCAGACTAATGGTCTCTATGGGAGGTTTGTCTCATACAGACTAATGGTCTCTATGGGAGGTTTGTCTCATTCAGACTAATGGTCTCTATTGGAGGGTTGTCTCATTCAGACTAATGGTCTCTATGGGAGGTTTGTCTCATTCAGACTAATGGTCGCTATGGGAGGTTTACTGTAATAATTGAATCATGGGAATTCACTTCTGAATTTTACTTTGACAGATCTGTGATGTCTCAGTCAGATTAGCGGTTTCAATTGAAGTTCTACCTTATCTCAGATCATTGATCTATTTGGAATCTTGTCTTAGTATATTAATCTATGTGGGAGGTTTGCTTTTTCTCGGTTATATCAGTGATCTCTATGATGGTTTTACTTTGTGTCACATCACTGGTTTTTGTGAGAGACTATTTTTGTCTGTCGGATCAATAGTTTGTATGTGAGATATATTTTATCTTGGAACATTGGTCTCAATCAATGGGAGGTTTACTTTTTCTCAGTCAGATGAATGGACTATTTGAGACAATTAATTTGTATTAGTCAAATTAGTGGCCTCTACTGAAGGTTTATCTGGTCTCAAATAAATGACATGTGGGAAGTTTACTTTCTTAACATATTCCGTCCATGAAAAACAATATTTATAACCCCTTTCCCAGGTTTACTGACCTCACATGTATCTTTAATTTAAATCTGTCTTTGACGGACACTACTGATAACCAGCTTTCTCCGGTATTTATTTACTTGTATCTATAATATAACTTGTACATGTTTATGAAGGACACTTGTTATTATGCCCTTTCTCGAGTTGATTTAAGAACAATGTTTTTCTATGAGTGTCCATTTTAGAAAAGCTTCAGTGTTGATCATGTATTTAAGGTTTGTAGATGCATAATTGAGTTTCTTCTGTATTTTGTGACTAAATACAATATATTCTTTTACATGGTTGATGTGTGTGTTCGATCTATGTTTTCGTAAAATACGCTCAGATGGAGGTAAATACGCTTGTTCAGGGTCTGTATTGTTCCAGCCACCAACTTGATCGTTTTTCAGTTCTGCGTGGCTTTGAATCTCGGGCGTCTCAACAGAATTTCAAATAAAAAGCACGTTCTCATTATCAAAATGACTTCAAGATTAGTAGTCCTGGACTCTTCACTCGTGGAATTTGGGAGTCCCCAACCTATTTTGGAGAGCCCCTGGCATAAACCTGGGAGTCCCTCACATTAAAAAAGATAGAAAGGTAAATGAAAAACACATTCTCAATGGTTTAATGTCAGGAATTATACGCGTAAATTTATACATTTTCGCCCTACTACAGTACTAACAACAAAAACTAAACCGCATCAATAAAATCACCAACAATACGTTTCAATGTTAGTAGTTTTCGCTACAAGTAAAAATGCATGTCCATTCCTACCAGAAACTTGCACGAGTAAACATATGGCATCACATCACACTGTACCGTATACATCAACGTGAAGCACCATATTCAAATTCAACAAAGAAGGAATTAAAATATACCAAGCAGCATATGTGGAAATAAAATCCCAAGAAATTCCGAAGAAATATGTTAATTAATAAACTGTGTTAAATGTTTTATGAATTGACTGTTAGGAATAAAGGTGGAATAAAATTTCGGTTTTAAATAAAAGATGAATTGATCTTGTTACATTTACAGTACCTAAAATACATCTAGCTTCGGAAGGCAAATTGGAACTGTTGTAAACGTTACTTCACGCAAGCTGTAGGCACTATTGATTACCCATTTTGCCGACTCATTTTTAATGAGTCCACGAACTTTCATGCATACTTTTAAAAGGTCTCTACGGATACTGTAAAAATCACCCGTACTAAATAGTTAATGTTATGGTGTATCGATGACTTGACAATATTGCCAAAATCAAACCCTGGCCGATTACTTTCTTGATTTATATTCGCGTTGTTATACAACAAAACAGGGTATATATTATTTGCTAGTGCTTATTTACACACTCAATAGAACATATTCTCTTTGTTGACCGACAAGTAATTTTTTTCTTCTATACCATTACTGATAATGTTAGGGGGAAAATGGCTGATAACTACCTTTCCTTGGTCTAAGTTTCTTTGAAATAAGGTTGTGGCATTCAGTGGGGAGGGAGGGCCCTTTTCCCAACATGATAACAGTGAGATAGATTTACTGTTAATTAGTCATATTGGTTTCAGTCCAGTTTACTCAAATCTAGCCGTTAGCTATTATGCGGTTTGTCTACGGCTGACCAAAATATGAAGGAAAAACATGGGAAGGGTCCTGGATGGAAAACGGAGCGCGTCACTCAAACTCGCCACAAGAAGAAACGACGTGTCCTTTTGATAATTTCATGCGTATTGGACCCGGAAGTTTGTTTTCCTGCCCCAGCTGAACTCCATGCGAACTGTATAGTTAAGATATTTGGAATCCTGAATTACCTTGGTACGTATGTAATGTGTACACCATGTGTTAAATATAAAACCACATTTGTGTCTTGTTCCCAGTCAGGGTAACACACCTGAAACAACACACACTCCATGACCATGCAACAGTAAGGTACACTTGAGTTAAGTGTGGTCAGAGGTATCAACGATATAATACCTGGATATGATGACCAGTCGGCAGATAATTTAATAAAGAGATAAATCTTGACCCAGACGTTGCTGATACCTGATGTGGGATTATTCCTTGAACAGGAGAGCAGTGCTGTCCATGCATGACAGCATAATGTTTCAAATTCACTTGCTGGCCAAAAATGCTGGTACCTGATAGAGACAATTCTATGAAGATAGCATAGCTATCAGGCAAGGCAGCTTTGAGGTTATTCCAAGAAAAAGACAGCAAGGCTGGCAAGACTAGACAGCTGAATGTTTTCATTTGTCTTTCAAAAGTTGCTGTAATATGATCAATATAATTCTTTGAAGATGACAGCAGGACTGTCCAGGCAAGGCAGCTTTGAGGCTATTCCAAGAAAAAGACAGCAAGGCTGGCAAGACTAGACAGCAGAATGTTTTCATTTGTCTTTCATAAGTTGATGTAATATGATCAATATTATTTCTTTGAAGGTGACAGCAAGGCTGTCCAGGCAAGGCAGCTTTGAGGTTATTCCAAGAAAAATACGGCAAGGCTGGCATTACTAGACAGCTGAATGTTTTCATTTGTCTTGCATACATTGCTGTTATCTGATAGAGATTATTCAATGAAGATGACAACAGGGCTTTCCAGACAAGACAGCTTAAATTTTCAAATTTGCTTGCAGAAGTCCCAGTTAGAGGTTATTATTTTGATTTTTTTAGCAGGGCTGTCCAGGCAAAACCTTAATATTTTAATTTGACTTGCAGAAGTTGCTGTTATTTGTTTTAGATAATTCTATGATGAAAATAGCAGAGCTGTCCAAGCAAAACCATACTAATTTATTTTGGCTTGCAGAAGTTGCTTTTACCTGATTTAGATTATTCTATGATGAAAACAGCATAGCTGTCCAAGCAAGACAGTTCTCAGTGGTTTTTTTTTTGCTTGCAGAAGTTGCTGTTACCTGATAAAGGTTACTCCTTGAAGAAGACATCAGGCTTGTCCAGGCAAGACAGCTCTCAATGTGGGGGAAGGATCAGGATAAATCTGGGTCATATTAACATTAACTGTCATGAAGCAGACACTGGATATACTCCATTGATCATAGCTGTTCTGAATGGTAATGGTTGAAGCAGTTATCTGCTCTTAGTTTGGCACTTTGATTTCTCATGTTATATTTCTTTACATTGTGTACCAGAAAAATATTATTCTGTGGAATTATCTGTTTCTGATCTTACTTATATATAATTTTTTGTCTTTATCTGCCTTTGGAATTGTAATACTGTTTTATTTGGGGCTGAATTATGCATTTCTGTGAGTTGTTTTCATTCGAAATTATGCCTGGTATCATTGATATGACCTCAGCGTGATGTTATAATTTATTATACTTCTTGGAGAAAATCAGCAGGTGGCAGAACAAGCCTTGAAGCCGTTAATTGCAAAATTTGTAGTTTCATTAAAATTAATTGCAATATTAGTATAGAATCAGATAAATTTGGCGATTTCTTGCACCTCATACATTTATTTGCATTTCTTGAAATGGTGGAGGGGAATACCATCCAGTTACAGCTTAATCTACCATTGTGTCATCTCCTTTGAACAATCACTAGTCTTCAACAGCCGTACTCTCAAGGTTAGGTTTGGGTGTCAGTTTAATTGTCATGATCAGTCATTTCCACTAACCAATCAGTAATCTGTTAATAATTTGTTACAAAGCATGAATTCTGGAAATAATTGGTTTATCTGACCACATGATGTCCTGCCAAACCTGTGACATTTTTCAAAGACCCTGAAGTCTGAAACGGAAGGAGTTGCATAGAAATAAAAGTAAAATTAGGCACAGAAATGGTTATTGGTACAGAAAGCACGTTTTTATTTTGCTTGTGGATGTTGGCAAGGTATGTGTATTACTATCTGTTAATGGGAGCCATGGTGTTCACTAAAGCATGTTGATTTATTTGTGAGTGTATGTCTCTACCACCCTATCTTGAACACTTTTGTCTGGACAGTCAAGATTCCAAGTATAATTACCAACTAATTACCCCCTACAATTCAAGGCATAACAGTAATTACCTTCATATCTCAAACACTATTGAGTGAGCAGTCATTATGACAGGCATACAAGTAATTACCTTCATAACACTATTGAGTGAGCAGTTGTTTTTACAGACATAAAAGTAATTACCTTTATATCTCAAACACTATTGAGTGAGCAGTCATTATGACAGGCATACAAGTAATTACCTTTATATCTCAAACACTATTGAGTGAGCAGTCATTATGACAGGCATACAAGTAATTACCTTTATATCTCAAACACTATTGAGTGAGCAGTCATTATGACAGGCATACAAGTAATTACCTTTATATCTCAAACACTATTGAGTGAGCAGTTATTATGACAGGCATACAAGTAATTACCTTTATATCTCAATATCAGCTGATAAATCCCAGCTAAAGCAAATACATAAGATCTTGATGTATCATTTCAGCAGCAACAAAAACATTTATGTGGCAAAATGAAAGCTATTTTATCATCTGTACATTTCAAAATTGAGAAAAATTGTCAGTGACTTTGTGTATTGTCAAACATGAAGATGTGTCAGTAACTTTGTGTGTACTGTCACAAATGTGGAGAGGTGTTAATGACTGTACTGTAAAACAGTGACTTTGTGTACTGTCAAAAATGTGAAGAAGTGTCTGTGATTTACTTCTCCATGTTTCCAGCATTATCTATTTATTTAATTTGTTTTAAAGCATACGTTAGAGTGTTCCATTATGTACCAAGATAATTTGTGTGTAGTTTTTATTGATGTCATCAAGCATACATTAATCACACTCTCTCTCTCTTTCTCTCTCTCTCTCTCTCTCTCTCTCTCTCTCTCTCTCTCTCTCTCTCTCTCGGACAAAACAATTGATTCAAAAGGAGGCTTAAAAATGGTAATTTACTTATAACTAAAACTTACATGGTTTTTTTTAATAAAATAAAGACATTCTAAAAGAATAAACAGGACACATGATCATAAGATCAAGTATGTAATGCAAAATATGTAAAGATACATGTCCTTTAACAACTACAACTTTGCCACCTAAACATGCAAGCAGGAGCAAAGGTGCCTCGCCAGCGTAAAACATAACTCTATGTAGCATAGACGGAATACAACAAGGATAGAATCATAATAGATGAAAACTCAAACTTCAATAAAGACAAAGAGAATAGAGAAATAACTATACAGTAAAAAGAAAGAGGAATGGCAGAAAGCAGGATGGCGAATATGAAAGAAATTAGTAACCTTCAAAAAATTTTCAAGGTGAAACGAGTAGAGTGTGACGATGTGATCACAGAGAAGGAGCACAGTTCCTCAATATGACCGAAATACCGAGGGAAGATTTCCCAAACACAACATAGGTGATGACTACAATAAAAGCTATGAAGCCAGAATATATAAAGAAAATTTACTCCATAAACCCGATAGGATATCAAGGCTACATCATAAGACCAAAAGGGAAAGAACCCATGTTACCATATGGACGAATGACAACATCAAAAGGGATCATAAACTTGGAAAAACCAGCGCCTATTGAATGGAAAATAAAAAAGCAGACTGGAGAGGTGAAAATTTCAGACATCCCTCTAGAGATATCGTTAGAAGCTGTGGTGAATCATTTTGAAGAAAAATTTGGAGTTAAAGCAATAATAGCAAGACTGGGGATGATGCCATCAACACAAATATACGATGGAATAATAACCATTGAAATAGAGAAGGTACACCTTTAAACCATTACAACGTCGTATTTTATGCATGGATTTCTGGCTAAAACATGGTACAAAGGATGCATTTATGACAGAAAATGCAATAGATGCAATGAGAAGGGACATACCCCCTTCAAGTGTCCCCAAAATAATGAAGAGCAACAAGGGAGGACAACACAAACAATATCAAATGGAACAGAAAATGCAAGAACAAAAACAACAGGCAAAGCAACCACAAGACATAGGGAGCATAAAACAACAACAGGATAAAGGGGAACAGCAACAAAGAAAAGAAAAACAAACCATAAAAAAATGACAAGTATCACTCCTAAATTCACAACAATAAATCAACAACACCAGGTAACAGCAGGAACAATTCAACAGGGAAAACAAAATGGAAGATTGAAAGAGATAGAGTATAACAGAAAACAATCCAAAGAAAAAATAATGGAGCAAAATTTAAACAAAGTCCTATCAGAACAGACGAAAACAAACAGCACAGAAACGAAACAAAAAGAGAAAACAAAAGAAGAAATGAAAGAACAGGATAAAATAAGGAGAAAAAAGAAAAGAAGAGCAGACAGAGAAAAAAGAGGAAAATTTCTACAATAGTAACAAATTAGGAGGTATAAAAAGTCCTCATTATTATTATTATTATTATTATTATTATTATTATTATTATTATTATTATTATTTTTATATGAATAAGGCAACAAAACAATTTTAGCAGAAGATATGGAGAAAATAAATTCATTTGATGAATCCATGAATGCCAGAAGAGAGGATGATTTCACCGAAAACATGGTCGTTCATATGTCATCTATAATGATATGAAAACAAAAACAAAAACACCATGAAATTGAAAAACAAAAAAATGCTGAAAATATTTAAGGTAGGAAACATTTTTAAGTCTTTAAGATTATTCATGCAGTCGAGAAAGGTGAGTTTTAAGACAGTGTATCCCTAGGGGTCCAAGACTGAGAGTCAAAAGTCTCCATGGTTTCAAAACTTGGGGTCAGACAGTGTTAAAAACAAACGTTTGTATCAAAACTGGGGGTCAAATTAAACAATTGGGGGTTTCTGAAGTGCAAATGAGGGTAAAGGGAAACACTGTTTTAAGAGCACTCTTGAAAGGGATCAGTGTCTTTGTGTCTAATTTCAATTGGCAATTCATTCCACATTGCTGGGCACTGGTATGCAAGAGAACATTGTCCATATGACTTTATTTTCATAGTATACAATTATCAGAAGAGAAGCGTAAGTATCTTGCTGGTGTGTACACATGGGTGAGGCCAGATAGGTATGCTGGTATATTTCATTAATACAACAAGAAGTCAGTCATTTTTTTTTATACTGACTTAATTATTTAGTAATTATTAGTTGATACATACTTAATTATTTAGTCATTATTAATTTAGTAATTATTAGTTGATACATACTTATTTAGTCATTATTAATTGATACTGACTTAATTATTTAATCATTAGTTGATACTGACTTAGTTATTTAGTCATTATTAGTCGATACTGACTTAATTATTTATTCATTATTAGTAGATAATGACTTAGTTACTGCTCATTGTGCCAAAAGCAAGTTGGAGCTTTTCTGATATCTTCATTTATTTCTTTACAGGTAATAAAGATATCGCTGATGACTTGATCTTTCACTCTGCAGATGTTAATTGCCAGGATATCAAGGGGTAAGCTCTGCTTCTATATGTACAATTTGTAGCTGTCCTTCTATGTGTACAATTTGTAGTACTACTTGTCATAGAGTAGAAGAACTTTTGGGATGGTTTTTCATCCATTGTTCGTCTATCTGTTGGCACAAGTTTGTTACTGTCTACTTCTCCTAAACTTCTTGTAGGATTGTCATGAAACTTTACACACACATTTGTTTTGAGTCTTGTCCTAAATGAAAATGATGACAAATTAACCATATTAGAAATCTTTTTATTGCTATTCCTTTTGAATGGTCATATCAATGGATGGTTATCATGAAGTAACTTCTTGTCATGTCTAGATGATCCTAAATGAGAATGGTACTTTTTTGACCTCCAGAATGGCTTCTTGACAGCCATCTTAGAAATATTTTTTTATTGCTTCTTCTGAAAATAAAATGATATTGACGTGGGGATTTCACCAGAATTTTTTTTATTATGTCTAGTTGATCTTAAATAAAATGGTGCTGGTCTGATGTCCAGTATGTCCACTACAATGTTCATCTTGAAAATCTTAAGAGTTGCACTTCATGTCATATCAACATTGTCCTTTCACAGAAAGAATTCTTATGATGTTTAGATGGTCCTAAATGAAAATGGCACTAATCTGACATCCATTAAAGTTGCAATGGTAACCATTTTGAAAATCTTGTTATTTCCAATCCTCTGTTCATATTAACTTGGGATTTTCAGTGAAAGATTTCTTATTTTTTTTCTCCTACATGCCACCGCAGTCATCTTGAAAATGTTAACACACATTTACCTAGATACATTTTTAGCTGATTTTTTTTATTGCTTACTAAAATATAGATTTTATTTAGAAGCCTAATTCTTAACATTTCACAAGCAATCATCTTTAAATTGTGCAATAGTTACTTATAAAAAATAATTGAATAAATATTCCTGTACATGACATGTATCGTAGTATGATCTTTTCCCTCTTTTATTTCAGGAACACTCCAATGCACGTTGCAGTTTTTTGTGGAAAAGCAGATTTGGTTGAAATTCTTCTTAACAATGGTGCTAAGGTTTGTTATTTCTGTAATGACCAGTTCATCATTTAGTTCTTGTATTATAAACACTCTGGCGGCCTTGTGATTAGAGTGTCCGTCGCAGAAGCAGGAGGTCATTGGTTCGATCCCTGGCAGAGTCATAGCAAAGACTTACTAAAATGGTACTAACAGCTGCCTCGCTTGGTGGTCAGCATTAAGAGGTTAGGGTTAGGATTGGTCAGCCTGATGTCAAGATAATGTGACTAGGTGGGACATCATGCTACATATCTGAGGCATGATGCCCCAGTGCTAGACATCACTATAAATTGCCTCACTGCAGATGACATAGCGCTATGACTGATTTTTTTTAAAGCTATGTTAAAAGTCCTCATCACACACACACATACAGTTCTTGTATTGTACTCATTTTGTTTGTTCTCAACACCAAGACTGACATATATATATATATATGTCAGTCTTGGTGTTGAGAACAAACAAAATGAGTACAATACAAGAACTGTATGTATATATGTATATATGTATGTATGTGTATATATATATATATATATATATATATATATATATATATATATATATATATATATATATATATATATATATATGTGTGTGTATATGTATATATATATATATATATATATATGTATATGTGTGTATATATATATATATATATATATATATATATATATATGTATATATATATATATATATATTGCTGTCAATTAAGATTGCCATCAAAAAGTGATTCCAAAATCAGAAATTTTCATTCATATTTTGTATAAGAGATTTTTCCAGCACCAATAAGAGAATTTACAATCTTACCTTTAAGAGATGTTTTGAGCACCAATGAGATTTTTCAATCTACAATAAGATTTTTCTGATCCTTATATTATATTTTTCAAGTGCCATTAAGAGAATGTTTTGGCTGTGAGAAGAAATTTTTCCAGCACTGATAACAGATTCTTTTGACCCAGATATGAGATTTTTCCGAGTCTCAATATCAGATTGATTTTAGCCTCAATATGAGATATTGTCAGTCTCAATAAGAGAGTTTTTCCAACCCCAACAAATAATTTGTCCAGCCTCATTAAAAGAGATTTTTTCCAGCTCCGTATATGAGATTTTTTTTTCAACCCCTAAAACAGATTTTTTTCAACCCCAACAAGATATTTTTTCAACCCCAACAAGAGATTATTTTTCAGCCTCAATATGAGATTTTTCCAACGCCAACATATTCAAAATTAATAGGTACACAAGTTAAATGCTAAATACTTCCAAAAAATGGATTTTAACCCCTTTCAAAATTAATAGGTAGACAAGTAATATGTTAAATACTTCAAAAAAGTGGATTTTAAACACCCCCTTCCAAATTGATAGGTACACAAGATATGTGCTAAATACTTCAAAGAAGAGGACTTTTTAATCCCCCACCCCTGTGTACTTAAGCATTATATTACATCTGATGTCACAAAACCACATGGCATCAAACAAGCTGAAACCCAACTCTGACATAAAAACAATGAATATATTGTGATGTTATGGACCATATAGTTTTTAGAAGTTTATATGTGTTACTTTCATCTTTAATTTTATGTGTGTTTCCATGGTCTTTATTTTTCTACATGTTACCTTTATCTTTAATTTTATATGTTTTATTTATTCACAACAAAACACAGATCCAGTTGTTTTTATTTACAATGACACTGTTTGCCTAGTGGGACTGTCTGCTGCTACTTAAAAAACATGTTTGGTTCATTCTGTCAGTGAATGAATGGTTCAGTGACTACTCTGAATGGCACATAATCCTCGAGTAAAATTTCTTCAGCTCGAGTAAAATTTCTTCAGCTCGAGTAAAATTTCTTCAGCGGAAACTGAAGGAGCCCAGCGAAGACTGTGCTGTCCAATGAAGGTTGGGATGACAGCGGCAACTTATTGACTTCACTCAATGGTTTAGTTTGAATACGCCATATAGTGCTGATATTAGATTCTTGGGTGAATAGACGGAATGGAATGAAATGAGTGCCCTAAGGAGATTGCTTTATTTAGGGTAAACAATATGCAGAAGTGCAAGCAGCACAGAAACTCCTGTGTCCATTGAACACTGTAGGCAGGGATGGCAGCGGTTTCTACAGAAATATGCATGTTGTCGCTCTCAGCTCCAAACTAGAACAGTTGAACAAAAGATGCTGTATGTGAATGCTGGGATTGTTTTGATTGGCTGACAAGTGATATATTAATACATCTCGTGCATATTTTTGGAGACTATTTGTAGGAATGGTAGTGAGTGGGTCACCTATTGCTGTGAATAAGCTATGCTTAAGCAAGCACTTAAGTAACAATTGATACACAACAAAACACAGATGCAGTCAAGTTTTTATTTATAATTATATACCGTTTGCCTAAGAAGGACTATCTGCTGCTACTTATGAAGCTGTTTTGGTTCATTCTATCAGTGAGTGATTCAGCAGCTACTGAATGGCACAACGTGGTTGTACAGAGGTCACAGCTGGTCTGTCAAACTCCCTGACAGAATGTTATGGATAACCCTTGAGTAAAGTTTCTTCAGTGGAATATGAAGGGTCCCAGCAAAAACTGGGCTGTCCAATGAATGGAATGGAATGAAGTGAATGCCCAAAGATAACATATGTGCAACAGATGTAATTCCCAAGAATGTAATAAGTAGTGAAGCCTTCAGTTTTAAATGAAGAAAAAGAAGAAAATAAATTGTCTATACAACAGCAGCATTCCTGATGTCAGAAAAACACAGGGCATCAAACCAGCTGCAGCCCAACTCTGTCAAGTAAACCACCATGAATACTGGCCGCCATGTATAGCCTATATTGTGCTGAAAAATGGTGTTAAACCATAAAAAACAAACAAACTGTCAAGTAAAAGCAAATTGATTGTGCTATTATGGACCATATAGTTTTTGAGAAGTTTGTATGTGCTACATTCATCTTTAATTTTATGTGTTTCCGTGTTCTTTATTTTTCTACATGTTACCTTTATCTTAATTTTATGTATTTTACTAAATTCCTTATTTTATATGTCCTACCATTATCTTTTTTTTATTTTATTCTTTAATCTTTATTTTATGTTTTATTGGTATCATTTTTGTTTTACTATTATGTTTTTTTATATGTTTTACTGTTATCTTTATTTTATGTTTTACTGTAATCTTTATTTTATGTTTTACTGTTATCTTTATTTTATGTTTTACTGTTATCTTTATTTTATGTTTTACTATTGTCTTTATTTCGTGTTTTACATTAATCTTTATTTTTATGTGTGATATTTATCTTTAATTTTCTTTCAGACTTTACAAGAATTTTAACATCTTTTTGTGTTCAATTTTTATGTAAATGTACATTTATTTCAATGTGTTTGACTTCTGACATTTTACTTCTTTCAACTTAATGTTTAATTGGCACCTTATAGCCAATATTATGTTGATGTGTCATGAAATGTTAATACATATATAAGGGTAACATTATCAAGACTGTTGTTTGAAAATTGGGAGGTGTTCCAACATGTTTATGATAAAGTATAAGAAAGTTGTTCTAAAGAACATAGAATAAATAGATTAAAAGTGTAATGTCATTTTCTTGGACTGTGTGACTACTTTAAAATTTTATAGGTTCTTTAACTGCATGTTTTTTTTTTTTTACATTTTATTTGACTGTTTGACCTTTTTTAAAGGTTCTTTGATAAAGTGACTATTTTAAGTTTTTTTTTACTATGTGACTATTCTACAGGTTAATTGGACTATGTGACTATATTACATGTTAATTGACTATGTTGCTATTTTACAGGTTAATTGATAATGTGACTATTTTATAGGTTAATTGACTATGTGGCTATGTTGCAGGTTAATTGACTATGTGACTATTTTACAGGTTAATTGACTATGTGACTATAGGTTAATTGACTATGTGACTATAGGTTAATTGACTATGTGACTATTTTATAGGTTCATTGACTATGTGACTGTTGCAGGTTAATTGACTATGTGACTAATTTACAGGTTAATTGACTATGAGACTATTTGATAGGTTAATTGACTATGTGATTATTTTTCAGGTCAACCTGCAAAATAGTAATGGTAATACACCACTCCATGTGGCATGCCAAAGTTCTGATGACCAAACATTTACAATACTGCTGAAACTACTAAAGGTAATGCCAATCTTTATTTTTATGATCATGTCACATGCACTAATAATGTACAATAATGTGCTATCATGTCTAACCATGTACTGACTGTCATGTATCACCCAATGTACTAACTGTCACGTATAACCAAATGTACTGTCATGTATTATCATCTATTGACTGTCATGTATTGCCATCTACTGACTGTCATGTATTACCATGTACTGGCTGTCATGTATCACCAAATGTACTGACTGTCATGTGTCATGTATTATTATCTATTGACTGTCATGTATTACCATGTACTGATTGTCATGTATCAACAAATGTACTGACAGTCATACATTACCATCTACTGACATTTGTGTATTACCATCTATTGACTGTCATGTATTTTCATGTATTACCTTGTACTGAAAAATGCTTTTAAACCCAGAAAATGAAACCATGGGGCCATACGTGAAAACATATTCATTTTAGATATTAAAGGAGACTAAAAATGAAAAGTTTTATTTTATAAATGTAATTCTTTACAAATTCTAATTCGAATATAATGTTTAAAAAAATAATATTGTGTGTGGATATTGATTATATTACGAAGAAGATACAATGATTCTGTAAATTGTCAAGTATTTCCAAGTTTTAATGAGACGACAGATCATGTAGTCTCATGACGTCATACTAGCCAGTCCTCGTATACAAACAGAAACATGGCAAGTGAGAAAGGTCATTGATAACGGTTTTCATCGGAAATAATTTTTCACGCACACACAAAAAAAACACCCCACAAATAAATCTGCGAGGAGGAAATCATACATAATTAATTTCAACATTAAGAAGCTTCCTTTCTATGATTCAATTACAGTGTAGTTTACATGCATGCTACATTTAGCGTATTGACAAATCTGTAAGTATATATATGCCTCATTAAAATATGCCTTGTTAAAATAGATTACGTACTGTACTGGTCAGTGCTGAAAGAAATGTTTTAAGCACAGGCCCCAGGCTGATGACTTAAATAAACTTACTAGCCCTGACTGAAATTCCACAAACCCGAACAGTTCATATATGTTAACTTTCAACTGGGAGAAGAAAGAAAGAAAATAAATAACAATTTTGGAAGTATTTCCTCCCTATCTCATAATATCTCTCGATTTTTCGCAGTTAACTCCCAATTATTTCAATATGTCTCTCAATTTTCATTTCTCAGAAGAAGAAAATCCATATATATATATATTTATTTATTTATCAAGTGTGCAGTCCACAAATGTCTTATTTTATTTTATCACTTGTCAATATTGTAGTGAAGAAATAATTAATATCACAGGTCAGTTTTTGTCTTCAGTAAATAGTTTAAGATTAAACATTAATCACGTAAATTTCAGATTGTTTAACTACTACAGAAGTACTTCTTGTAAAAAAAATATTGTCACCAATTAGTTTAAAACCCATGAATTATCACAATGAAGGCTGCGTAATTTTCTCTGCAAACAAAATCTCCATTTCCGCCCCAAAAAAAACTCGGCCAGTTAAACTCCTGACATTCCTTTACCATATATGTAAAGTTTCATTACCATGATTAAATTAAAAGAAGGAATAAAAAAAATATGATGCAGTATATGTGCCCCTAAAAAACTAATTCAAAATAAATATTTAATTCAGTAAACAGTGTTACATATCTTAACACTTAAACTAAAGGAAATAGGGTGGGATATAAAATGTGGGAAAACAATGGCCACATACATGTACGGTAACGTTTGACTGCAGATTTGAACTCTTAAAATGAAGTCTTTGGACTCGAAATTACAACAAAATTCGGCATCGTTTATTTGCCAATGAATTTCTGGTGCTTACATACACACTCTGTAGCACATGGTTTCTTTGAATTATGTCAGAGGGCCAGTCCTTTTCACAACATAATTGCAATGATAAGGAATAATTGTTAATTTGTTAAACTGCCATTATGTTTGTGTACTTAATTCTAACCTCTAACTATTATGCAGACCAGAATATGAAAAAAAGGTCTTGTCCTGGGGGATAATATGGCGTATCACAGGGAGAAATTGCACATTGGGGCAAATGGGCGGGGTCAATAGTCGCCTCCCCCAATTTCTCTTGTCAGCCAGTTAATGTGAAACTTTGATTTTATATCAGATCTCTTTTCTTTTAATCACTGCTATTTAAACTGCCCAAGGGACACTTTTATATCAGTTCCAATCACTACAGATTTCCGTTTATACATTTTACGTGTAATAGGCATAGACTGAAAGGTTGTTTTTTAAATAATTTTTTTAATATTTTTTTTAAAATTACTTAAATTGTTTTTCTCGAAACACGACAGTGTCAAGGGTTGATAATCTTATTATTTTTATTTTTTTTAGCAAAGCTTCCATTTGATTAAAGTCAGATCTCAATTACACATAGGACAGTGGTGACTTTATTTAGATTGTAATCTTGAAGAAGAAAAAAACATTTACTCATTTCATCAGCACAATAAGGTGTTGGGCTGTCATATTTTTTATTAGCACTTACTCGGCCTTCTGCCTATTTTCGTAACTCGTACGTTTGACACTCTTTACCAGGATTTAAAATATACAATGGTATGTCTGGAACAGTTTCAACTTTTAGTCTAGGCTTAGCATTCGTGTATTCTAGAGGTTCTATTTTTTAGGATCCCTCTGGTAACATTCCTTTGAGAAATATAATGAGCACGGATTGCTGTATGGTGTTGCATTGAAATCGACTCGCTTGTAATAATGTATCCAGACCTTCTTTATGCCTTTGGAAAAGAAGAAAAATGTTGTCCATAGCCTTTTCTTAATGCGCTATTTACACCTGTAAGCAATAATTCAAAATCACCAGTCGGGATGCTGGAGTCGCTACTATGACGTCACATCACGAGAGTAACCGAATAGGTGCAGAAATTTTGCATACGAGGTCACGGAAATTCAGCTCGTTGAACATATGCCAATATTTAAATACTGGGATTGCGGTCGCATTTAATAATTTAGAATAAGTTTTTCTTCATTAGTGTTGTTCTTATTATTCTATATTTCCATTGGTTCTGGTCTCCTTTAAGCCATTGAAATTGCTCTCTTTCCTTCTTGATTCTGTAATGGAAGAAAACACTCTCTTTACTATTAAAAGATGTCAGCATATTGGCTGAACGTTCAGCATGCATTAAAACAAATAGTTTTGTAATTATTATTATTATTATTATTATTATTATTATTATTATTATTATTATTATTTTTATTGTTAGCATTATTATTATTAATGTTATTCATTATTATTATTAACATTATTATTCATCATCATCATTATTATTATTAGCATTATTATTATTATTGACATTAATATTATTAACATCATTATTATTCATATTATTACTTATTAAATATTATTAACATTATTATTATTATTATTATTATTATTATTTATATTATTTTTTATAATTATTATAATTATTATTTTAAACATTATTATTAATTATTATTACTATTAATATTAGTAGTAGTAGCATTATTATCCTTATTATTTTTATTATTATTATTATTATTATTATTATTATTATTATTATTATTATTATTATTATTATTATTATTTGTAGGCTGGAGCCAAAACCACTCAGTGGAACATTGCAAGAGAGATGCCTATAGATATGGCAGCCATGTACAACAGAAGAGGTACTATGTCTTATGTGTAAAGTATAGTTATGATTACAGTGTCCAGCCATGATTACAGTGTCTAGCCGTGATTACAGTGTCTAGCCGTGATTACAGCGTCCAGCCATGATTACAGTGTTTAGCCATATCTTTCAGATCATCATACTGTGTTTTTACATAACCCCATCCTTACTTTAAAATATATGTGAACTGGGGGAAAACCCACTACTTTCAATTTGAATTGTATGATTCTAACCAGCTGTAAATTTTAAACAGGAGGGAAACCATCCATTTTGGACTTGCATATTTCTGTCCAACTGAAAGTTTTAAATTAACAGGTGGAAAACCCTACATTTTTAAGTTGCTACCAAGCTACGAGTTTTAAATACACTTTTTAGTTAAAACTAGGTAAATGTGACCTATATTTCACCCTCCACTGACGTTCATTAACACTTTTTTGATTTACTACAATCCTATTGCCAATAAATTCCTGTAACTTGGTGTGTGGATACTTCATGAGAAGTACAATATTCTTTAATCAAAACAAAATCATTGTGACCTACATTTTATACTCCAGTGATCTTCAGTATTCTTTGCATTTAGCTGAATCTCTTCTGTATAGTGATATAACTTTGTATGTATAATCCATCACAAGAAGAACTGTACTGTTTGAACAAAAGCAAGTTTTGCAGTCTTGGCAATACCACCACTGACAGTTTTATTCTTGCCTTATTTTTCCAAAAACTTTTAGAGGAGGCAGAGTAGTCTACAGCGCTTGTTTTTACCAATCACTGCCATCTTTCCTCTGTCCACATGGGTTTGAATCTTGGTCTCAGCCAATATGGGTATGTGAGAAAGCTGTTGATTGCTTCCCATGGGTCTGGTGTTCTTGCAGTGGTTTTCCTGGGTTCTTCTTCACCCAGTTGTACTGGTGACAATGTATAGCCTATTTTCTGCTGAGAATGGCATTAAACCCAAAACAGCAGCAACAACAATAATCCAAGTTCTTGAAAAAAGTTAATTTGATCGCCTTTAGTCTTATAAGTTAAATATGGTGATCAACTTTAGCAATGGTACATATAAAATGTTTGGGGAAAAATGGAATGGAATAATTAACCAGTGCCAAAATTTTAAGCAATAAGCAGTTTTAATCTACTGTGTTGGCTAAGGTAGATCTATGTTGAACTTTTTGGAGTCAAACCAAATTTGTTACAAGGCTTTACACTTGGGAGATATATGCCACATTTTCACCATAACTTGTTTATAAATGAATGGAGTGATGTGTGGTTAAGTTAATAATTTGTTTATATATGAATGGAGTGATTTGTTAAAGTAAGGTACTCGTTATACATGAATGGCTGATAGGTTGGATTAATAACTTGTCTCTATATGAATGGAATGATAACTATGTGTTTTTACATAAATAGTATACATTTAGAAAATTAATATACCAATGGTTTTGGGACTACATGTATATACTGATGATTTTGAGACTATATACTGATGATTTGGGGACTATATACTGATGATTTTGGGATTATATACAAATTAATTTGGGACTATATACTGATGATTTTGAGACTATACTGATGATTTTGAGACTATACTGATGATTTGGGGACTATATACAAATGATTTTTAGACAATATACTGATGATTTGGGGACTATATAGTGTTGATTTGGGGACTATACAAATAATTTGGGGACTATATACTGTTGATTTGGGGACTATATACAGATGATTTGGGGACTATATACTAATAATTTTGGGACTTCATAGAAATGATTTGGGGACTATATACTGATGATTTGGGGACTATATAGTGTTGATTTTGGGATTATATACAAATTAATTTGGGACTATATACTGATGATTTTGAGACTATACTGATGATTTGGGGAGTATATACAAATGATTTGGGGACTATACACAAATGATTTTGAGACTATACTGATGATTTGGGGACTACAGTCGACTCCACTTAACTGCACATCACTTAACTGCACACGCCGAATAACTGCACGTAGTCACGCCGGTCCCATTTTTTTCCCAATGCTTTTCAATGGGAATAAACTTCGGATAACTGCATTTTGCTTAAATGCACACTCTGGATAATAGCACAATAACTTTCTGCCCATGGCACATTATTCAATACAATTTTACTCCGGTTAACTGCACAATGTATAGTCATGATCAGTTATTGCCAGTCCACTGCTGTAGCGCTTCAAATAAGCCAATAATTAAGATGGTAAATGCGACATTGTAAATGATTGACGTGTAAAGGACGCCTTAGGTGGTATATACATGTATATCCGCGCCCACTAGGGAGCAATAGCGTGGGAAAAATCATAGTACAGCATGGGAAACATTGCTCTAAACCATTTGGCTTTTGAATGATTTAAAACCAAAAAATAGAAAAAAGATGGTTGGAAAGATGGAAAATGCGCAACGGAATTCAATTTAAACGACAACACAGCAAAAAACAGTATTCATACGACTTTGAAGCTGAACGCTTTTTCTGTCAGAGATGACCCATCAATGTCTGACAGCACTTTTTGAATAACAAGCGATGTATAGAATTTCTTGAAATTCGCTATAATTCCTTGATTCATTGGTTGAATGAGTGAAATTGTGTTCCGAAGAAGGAAAA
Organism: Unio pictorum; assembly: GCA_030141615.1. Lineage (NCBI taxonomy): Eukaryota > Metazoa > Mollusca > Bivalvia > Unionida > Unionidae > Unio > Unio pictorum. The sequence goes on from JARLTB010000201.1 coordinate 5,227,403, forward strand.
CAAGCTTCACATTTAAGCAAAAGTTGAAAGAGTTGATTCTAATCATTGTTTAAATTTATTCTTCACATATATTCGTGCCGTGCTGATTTAAAGCTGTACTGTACCGTACTTCAGTTAACTGCACACTCCGGATAACTGCAGTCTCGTGACGGGCCCAAGGGTGTTCAGTTAACCGGAGTCGACTGTATATACAAATGATTTGGAGACTATACTGATGATTTGGGGACTATATACAAATGATTTGGGGACTATACTGATGATTTGGGGACATTATATTGATGATTTGGAGACTATACTGATGATTTGGGGACTATACTGATGATTTGGGGACTATACTGATGATTTGGAGACTATACTGATGATTTGGGGACTATATACAAATGATTTGGAGACTATACTGATGATTTGGGGAGTATATACAAATGATTTGGGACTATATAGTGATGATTTTGAGACTATATACTGATGATTTGGGGATTATATACAGATGATTTTGGGACTATATACTTTTGATTTGGGGACTGTATACTTTTGATTTGGGGACTATATACAAATGATTTGGGACTATATACAAATGATTTGGGACTATATAGTGATGATTTTGAGACTATATATTGATGATTTGGGGATTATATACAGATGATTTTGGGACTATATACTTTTGATTTGGGTACTGTATAGTTTTGATTTGGGGATTATATACAAATGATTTGGGGACTATATACAAATGATTTGGGACTATATGGTGATGATTTTGAGACTATATATTGATGATTTGGGGATTATATACAGATGATTTGGGGACTATATAGTGTTGATTTGGGGACTATATACAAATGAATTCGGGGCTCTATACAAATGATTCGGAGACTATATACTGTTGATTTGGGGACTATATACACAAATGATTTGGGACTATATACTAATAGTTTTGGGACTATATAGAAATGATTCTTGAACTATATACTAATAATTTTGGGACTACATAGAAATGATTTGGGGACTATATAGAAATGATTTCGGGACTATATACCAGTAATTTTGTGATAATATACAAATTTTTTTGATTCGATACAAATTATTTTGGGACTTGTAGCTTGTTAGCATTTGTTGTGTGATCAAAAAGTTACATGAAAATGTATAAACACCGCATGTTTTGATAGGGGGAAGATGGCATCCAAACTAAATTTTTAGAAGGATCCAATATAACCTAAATGTAGTTAGAATGCTGTTTCTGATGTGGATTTACAATGCTAATGATTATAATTTAGTTGTGAATTTATATTGCTGTTGATTATATTTCAATTGTGGATTTACAATACATAATTGTGGGCTTTCAATGCTGTTGATTATGTTTTAGTATGGCTTTTGATTGTTTTAACTGTGGATTGACAATTCTTTTGATTATGTTTTAGTTGTGGATTAACAATGCTGTTGATTTTGTTTTTGTTGTGGATTTACAATGCTGTTGATTATGTTTTAGTTGTGGATTTACAATGCTGTTGATTATGTTTTAGTTGTGGATTTACAATGCTGTTGATTATGTTTTAGTTGTGGATTTACAATGATGTTGATTATGTTTTAGTTGTGGATTTACAATGATATTGATTATGTTTTAGTTGTGGATTTACAATGCTGTTGATTTTGTTTTTGTTGTGGATTTACAATGCTGTTGATTATGTTTTAGTTGTGGATTTACAATGATGTTGATTATGTTTTAGTTGTGGATTTACAATTCTTTTGATTATGTTTTAGTTGTGGATTAACAATGCTGTTGATTATGTTTTAGTTGTGGATTTACAATTCTTTTGATTATGTTTTAGTTGTGGATTTACAATGATGTTGATTATGTTTTAGTTGTGGATTTACAATGCTGTTGATTATGATTTAGTTGTGGATTTACAATGATGTTGATTATGTTTTAGTTGTGGATTTACAATGCTGTTGATTATGTTTTAGTTGTGGATTTACAATGATGTTGATTATGTTTTAGTTGTGGATTTACAAAGCATAGTTGAGGATTTACAATGCTGTTGATTATGTGTTAGTTGTGGATTGACAATTCTTTTGATTATGTTTTAGTTGTGGATTTACAATGATGTTGATTATGTGTTAGTTGTGGATTTACAATGATGTTGATTATGTGTTAGTTGTGGATTGACAATTCTTTTGATTATGTTTTAGTTGTGGATTTACAATTCTTTTGATTATGTGTTAGTTGTGGATTTACAATGATGTTGATTATGTGTTAGTTGTGGATTTACAATGATGTTGATTATGTGTTAGTTGTGGATTTACAATGATGTTGATTATGTGTTAGTTGTGGATTGACAATTCTTTTGATTATGTTTTAGTTGTGGATTTACAAAGCATAGTTGAGGATTTACAATGCTGTTGATTATGTGTTAGTTGTGGATTGACAATTCTTTTGATTATGTTTTAGTTGTGGATTTACAATGATGTTGATTATGTGTTAGTTGTGGATTTACAATGATGTTGATTATGTGTTAGTTGTGGATTGACAATTCTTTTGATTATGTTTTAGTTGTGGATTTACAATGATGTTGATTATGTGTTAGTTGTGGATTTACAATGATGTTGATTATGTGTTAGTTGTGGATTTACAATGATGTTGATTATGTGTTAGTTGTGGATTTACAATGATGTTGATTATGTGTTAGTTGTGGATTTACAATGATGTTGATTATGTTTTAGTTGTGGATTTACAATGATGTTGATTATGTGTTAGTTGTGGATTTACAATGATGTTGATTATGTTTTAGTTGTGGATTGACAATTCTTTTGATTATGTTTTAGTTGTGGATTTACAATGATGTTGATTATGTTTTAGTTGTGGATTTACAATGATGTTGATTATGTTTTAGTTGTGGATTTACAATGATGTTGATTATGTGTTAGTTGTGGATTTACAATGATGTTGATTATGTTTTAGTTGTGGATTTACAAAGCATAGTTGAGGATTTACAATGCTGTTGATTATGTGTTAGTTGTGGATTGACAATTCTTTTGATTATGTTTTAGTTGTGGATTTACAATGATGTTGATTATGTGTTAGTTGTGGATTTACAATGATGTTGATTATGTGTTAGTTGTGGATTGACAATTCTTTTGATTATGTTTTAGTTGTGGATTTACAATGATGTTGATTATGTGTTAGTTGTGGATTTACAATGATGTTGATTATGTGTTAGTTGTGGATTTACAATGATGTTGATTATGTGTTAGTTGTGGATTTACAATTCTTTTGATTATGTTTTAGTTGTGGATTTACAATGATGTTGATTATGTGTTAGTTGTGGATTTACAATGATGTTGATTATGTTTTAGTTGTGGATTGACAATTCTTTTGATTATGTTTTAGTTGTGGATTTACAATGATGTTGATTATGTTTTAGTTGTGAATTTACAATGATGTTGATTATGTTTTAGTTGTGGATTTACAATGATGTTGATTATGTGTTAGTTGTGGATTTACAATGATGTTGATTATGTTTTAGTTGTGGATTGACAATTCTTTTGATTATGTTTTAGTTGTGGATTTACAATGATGTTGATTATGTTTTAGTTGTGGATTTACAATGATATTGATTATGTTTTAGTTGTGGATTTACAATGCTGTTGATTATGTGTTAGTTGTGGATTTACAATGATGTTGATTATGTTTTAGTTGTGGATTTACAATGATGTTGATTATGTGTTAGTTGTGGATTTACAATGATGTTGATTATGTTTTAGCTGTGGATTTACAAAGCATAGTTGAGGATTTACAATGCTGTTGATTATGTGTTAGTTGTGGATTTACAATGCTGTTGTTTAGTTGTGGATTTACAATGCTGTTGATTATGGTTTTTTCTTGGTCAAATGCAGTTTCCAGTAGAATAAGATTAAACAGAATTAATCAGTTGGAAATTGTTTAGTAACTTGATAATGGCTTTATGTAGGGATAATATTTTATTCTGGACCCATTTGGGGATCTTGAATTACTGTCAAATTATTATTACAGTGGGACCCCGCTATAACACAGTAGTTGGGAGCCATAGAATCCGACCGGGCTATGAACCAAACCATGTTATAAGCAACCATGTACAATACCAACACATTTTTGGAATTATTTACGGGGGGGGGGGGGTGTTATATAAAGACGGGTGCGAAAATGCATGGCACAATTACCATTTTTGATCAATATATATTAAATGAGAAAAACATTTGCTTTGGTTACAGAAATTGCAGATATAATATATTACTTTATTCATAGAACCATGCATTGGTACATACACGTGTCTAATTTATGTATACATGTATAATCTATTGCATGAAAAGAGTATCAACACCATGTACTCACCATCGAATCTTGTAACATACATTGAATCCATAATACAAATATTTCCATCGAAAATATCCACACACGGATGTAAAATATTCAATAATTTTGTCACAGATCATTATGTGACTGAATTCAATGAAAAGAAAGAAAAAAAAATTACGTAACGAGTATACGTAATGAATGATGAAATAGTACATGTCCATAGATTAAATAATGGAAGCTAAAGTGTATTCTTATAATAACTACATGTACATCTCAGGATCTTTCTGTCTCTGAATTCAGTCATTGTAAATTTTTGTAAACATTTTCCCACCCAAGCTGCTAGTCAAAGTCCTTTGAACTTGCCGCCCAGTTATTGCGTCATGTTCTTTTGATGTACTCTAATACAGCAGGCAGAACTGGCTGTATTTTAACCACGGAATTATGTCACTGATTAGCTCAGCAGTTCACTTTGATGATAAACAATGTACTTAAATTGATTTATACATTCTGGTGAGAATCTTTTATCAACCGCCGCATTGGCTGTTGCTTAGTTGTGTATGATATTAAGAGAAACATATATCGGAGATTATTTGAGCAACGATTGTATTCGGAATGCATTTAAGACAAACACAAAGTAGACACGATGGCTTCATTACTCAGGAATCAGTAAATTATAATATTGACACTTATGAGCTGTAATTTTTCAACAATAAACAAAGATCAAAGTTCTCAGTAGGCCCAGCAATTGGTTCGTATTTCCGACATTTATTTTGGCACAAAACTAGAAGAAATTTGATAATACATTTTCTACACGTTCTTTTTCGCACGGTTTAGACGAATATGAGAATAATAATTAAACTCTTAATATTTTTTTTTCATACTTAAATTTCTTTATTTTTTTTTTGGGTCTTTGAGAAAAATACCTGTAATAAATTACCCGAAATTTCGGGAGCCATGCCACAACCGGGTTATATCCGAATTCGGGTTATAGCGGGGCGGGTTATAGCGGGGTCCCACTGTATATGTTATCCATTATGGTATGGTATGGTCTATTTTATCTGTATTCTGTCAGTTCTGCATTCTTCATGATAATCTATGTTTGAGATGGTGTACTTTCACCAGACTTTGTTGTTGTTTGGCATTTTGTTTGTGTAAAAATGAAACATTAGATTTTAGATTGAAAGAGGAAATATGATGAATTTTAATCTTTATTATTAAAAAATATTGATTATTTCTGCAGTTATATTTAGGAGATTGTCATTGATTTGTGGTTGATCAAACTACCAACCCACCACCTTTTTCCCAGTATTTAGAATGGTTTTCATTGTTAGGATATTAATGGCCTCTTTTACCCATCTCATCATACAGTAAAACCTGTCGTCAAAGGCCACTCCTTTTGCCAAGACAGCTGGTAATGATACTCACTCATAATAGGTCTGTACAGGAGGGACAGTTTTCAAGGTTGATATTCATGTGAGAAAATAACTTATAATAATTGTAAATAATTAATGTTAAGATGTTTTATTGATTGATATATAAAAAATTTTATATAGCACTAAAAGTGCAAGCATTGCAAATATATATATAAGCAAAAACAAAAGCTTAAGTCACGCACAACATAAATAAAAACATAGATGTAACAGATGTGCTAAGGTTAACAGATGACAAGATCTATAATTATGGAATGTTCATACACATGTGTGTTGCTGTAACATTGTAAAGGAACAAAACATTCAGACCTTTTACAGTGACTACAAAAATTAACTTTTGTAAAAAAGCAAATAGTCCTTCATCCCAGTGGTCATGTTATTCCCCTTACATAGTCCTAAATCCTGGTGGACATCCTTTTCCCCTTACCTAGTCCTAAATCCTTATGGTCATGCCATTCCCTGAACATATAAATTAATGCCAGTTGTCATGCCATTCCCTTTACATATAAATTAATCCCAGTTGTCATGCTATTCCCCTTACATAGTCCTTAATCCCAGTGGTCTTGCTATTTTCTTTTCATGGCCCTTAATAACAGTCATCATGCTATTCCCATTACATAGTCCTTAATTACAGTGGTCCTGCTATTTTCCTTCCATATTTTTTAATTCCAGTGGTCATGCTATTCCCCTTAGGTGGTCCTTAATCAAAGTGGTTATTCTATTCCCTTTACAAAACCATAATTCTCCATGGTCATGCTATTCCACTTACATTGTTCTTAATCCAAGTGGTCATGCTATTTCACTTGCATGGTCTTTATCTCAGTACTTGTGGTATTCCCCTTATATGGTTCTAAATTCCAGTGGTTATGTTGTTCCTCTTACAATGCCTTAATTCCCAGTGGTCATGCTAGTCCTATATCAAAGTGGTCCTGATATTCCAATTACATATTCCTTAATCCCAGTGGTCCTGCTATTTTGCTAAATTCATAGTCTTTAATCCTAGTGGTCATGCTATTCCCCTTACATAGTCCTAATTCTGTGGACATGTTATTGCTCTTGCAATGTCTTTAATTACAGTGCTGGTGATTGTCCATTTACATGGTTCTTAAATTGACCATGCCATTCCCCTTACATAGTCCTAATTCTGTGGACATGCTATTGCTCTTGCAGTGTCTTTAATTACAGTGCTGATGATTTTCCACTTACTTATATTGTGAGGTTGACTATAAATGGCATGGAATAATTTTGAAGACTTTTAAAATTGTTTGCTTTGTTTGTTTTCAGAGGCAGTGTCCATACTTTTAGACCATGACCCCATAATGAGGATGAATACACGGGCATTAGTTGAAGCCGCAATACGTGGACACTGTGAAATTGTACAGTTACTGCTGGATTATGGGGTTGATCCCAACAAAATGGATGTTGTAAAGAGAACGCTGGCGTTGATTGAAGGAGTCCGGTTTATTAGGTAAATAAAACACTGGCTCAATTGAAGTAATCGGTTTAACAGGTACAGGGAACATTGGCATTCATTGAAGGTGTCAGGTTTCTCAGGTAAAGAATACTGGCATTGATTGCAGGAGGCAGGCTTTGTTTCTTAGGGAAAGAGAAGGCTAGCATTAATTTTACCAGTCATATTATCAGGTAAAAGGAACACTGACTGGTATTGATTGAAGCAGTTAGGTTTCTTAGGTGAATGGAACACTGGATTTCATGGAAGGAATCATGCTGATCAGATAGAGTATTAGCTTTGATTGAAGGAATCAGCTTTATTAGGTAAACAGAGAACACTGACATTGATTGAAGGCACCAATTTTATCAGGTAGAGAGAACACTGACATTGATTGAGATTGCAGTAGTCCAAGTTGCGAATAAACTGATCACCTATTTGTCCAAAACTTGGCATTTGCAACTGTTGTCGTTGTAAGGCTTAACGCCATTTTTCAGCACACAATAGGCTATACATGGCGGCCAGTATTATTGGTGGATGAAGAACACGGGAAAAACCTCAGAAAGAACCACTGACCCACGAGAAGCTACTGTCAAACTTTCTCACATAACTACATTAGCTGAATCTTAGACTCAAACCCACGCAGACAGAGGTGAGATGGCAGTGATCTGTAACAGACAGTGCTTTAGATCACTCGGCCACTTGGGGCCCCGCATTTGCAACTGTAAAATGTCAACTGATTACTGTCTGTAATCCCTTAGAATTATAATGTGTGAAAATGACATAAACTCTTAATTATTATATATGTAAGCCTTGACTCGTGCACCAAAACAAAATGCAACTTTCAGTATAATCCCTTTTCCATTATGCGACATCTTGTTCTCTCTTAAATTTCTCTATTTTCATATGTCAAGACTGGCTTAACAGCCTATAGTGACAACTTCACTGACATATAGATAAGTAACCAGTCAAATCTTTGACCTGTGCAGTTAATGTAGGGATGTAAGATATTGGCAAAATTTTAGTAAGAGAGATATTAGAATTAGTTTTAAGATATTACCATATTATACAAGCACATAGAAAGGATCTTTTAATTTTTAGTCACATGGTCAATGGGTGAAAATGTTACTAGATGCTTGGACTGCTCCTGGAAGTACATGACATCTCAGTTGCTAGGCAACACCAATATAATAATGCAGGAAAAAGTTCAGTCTAAATTACAAGCAGGAACTGAACCCATGCCACGGATACTAGTAATGACACCTATCGCCTAGCTCACAAGATGGTTTGTCTGATGTCTGCATAAAGTAGGGTGTTGTGGAAAATGTATACATGATCTTTATCCAATTTCAGATTCACTGTTGCTGAAATTTTGCTTAAATATGGAGCCCAGCCTGAATTGAAGAATACTCAAAATGAGGTATTGTCTTTCTTTGTCTCAATTCAGGGTTGATTTTTTTTTGTGAGCTAAAAAGTAAATGTGGTACATGCTTTTTATGTATCACATTTCAGGGTTGATTTTTTTTTTTTAGTCTGAACAACAGGCATACAGTGTACTAGCAGATCAGTGTCTACTTTATAGCGATATCATATTTCATCAGATTAGGATCATAAATCATGTTTCATTAAGATAAGTGGATGACAACAAAAATATTTAATCCTTGTTGCAGCCCCTGGCAGAAAAGTCGTTAGGGGTCATAGTTCATTTTTGTAGGTTTAATAGATCTTAAGCTGAACTCCAGCTACTCAGATTAAGGGGAGATAATAAATGATAACTTGTTTCACTGTGGTGTTGTGAGTCTATGCTCTTAAAATAAGTTACAGAAAAGAGTGAAAACAACAAGCTTTGTAAAATGTAACAGATAATTTATTTCTTGCATTGTTAAAGAAGCTTTTGCCTCAGAAAGATATTTTCTGGCAAGTTGAAGCAAAATTCATCTTTATTCTTCAAAACTGTTCCTGGTTATGATTTGAAAGAAAAAATCACCACTTTTGATGTCACTGTTAAAGGCTTGTTTATTTCACTAAAGATTTCAAAAATGTGAAATAATATTTGGGATTTTAACATTCCAGAACTTAGGGAATTTAAATTTCAAAAAGTTTTATGAAATATTTAAACCCAACTTCATATCCCAGATGATCTTCCAATTTTCTGTTACAAGTCTTTGAACTTAAAATAAGTAACAGAAAAGAGTGAAAACAACAAGCTTTGTAAAATTTAAAAAATTTATTATTTCCCTAGATTACAAAGTGATGAAATGAGAAAAAAGAACTTATCATTTTACGAATTAATCCAAAAATAATCTAAGAATTAAAACACAAGTCCTAACACTGAAAAAAGTTCTTAGTAAATCTCAGTTCAAATCCTGATGAAATTCAAGATGGAAGGTGATGATGTCTGTAATAGTCAGCATTGTACTGATGTGTCAACAGTCTCTTGTTGAATCACAGAAAATATTATTCAAGTTTTTGAATTCTGTATTAATTTTGGTAGATGCTTTTGTCCAAGAATAATCAGAGCAGTTTTGTATTTCCAGAGAAAGCAATCAATTGAATTCAGTAATTTAAAGGAAAAAAAATCAGCCTAAACTGGACACAACATAAAAGAACTTGATGTATCAAGTCATTAAAGCATTACTGTTAGAATTCTTATCATATCATCAGTTATAAGACTAACTAAAACACAAAACTGATTTCCATATGGGGGGTGAAGAGTTCATCCTTCTGAAAAATATAGAAGTTTGTTACAAGATAATTATCACATTGTCCAGGTATGACCTTGACTCAACTTGATGATTCTTACTCTGACAAGGATAATAAAATAAATTGTTTTTTTTAAAAAAAGTTGTTTACTAAAACTGTTAAATGATTTTGAAACAAGGTCAGCAACTAGGTACAATGTTTCTACTTTTAATTGTTTACATAAAAAAAAAAATAAAAAACATCATGCAGGTCAAACAGAAATGAACTCTATTTTAGACAGTATCAAATCCAGTTAACAATAGCATGTAATGAGTTTTTATAAATTACATATACATAACAATGGTGAGTAGATGACAACTAAGGTCTCATGCTTTGCATACATCTTTTGGATTGGGTGAATCTGTAGGTGGCAACAAAAATAAAATAGTAGGAATATTTCCTTATAGAGTAAACCATATTTTTGTGGATGGTTTTATTTTGGTTATTATTGCTATTTATAATGATTTAAAAATAAAATAAATTATATCATCAATATTGGTTGTCTAATTATTATTACCTTTGGAGAAGATTAATCAGTGATATATGTAGGTAAGGAATGATTCTTATTTACACTGGTGTCTCTTTATGACCTTTCTTATTTTACATTACCATGGGGAGCTTGTTCTTGTTTAGTTTATATGGACTCGGAAGCAGGTGATTTTACCAATGAAAACAAAAGGCAGGTGAAATGATAAATAGATTATGGAGGAAGAAGAGATTACAAATGCAGACTGATGAATAATAAATCAAAGTTGAACAAAATGTTAAAGCATTTCAGGAATAGATAGAAGTTAAAAGTTTATGATAAAGCTGCAGATAAATTTCCCTAGTTGAAAGCCGTTGGTATTATAAACTGGAAACAGATCCTTTACACTGATGGACAACATTTTACGCCTTAAGTTCTGCAGTATTGTTCTTGTTGAAAAACAACCTCCATCCATGGCATCATTGGTGTTGTATTAAAACAAAAATATTTTGAAAACAAATTAATTAAGAAACAAAATTTGCCAACAGCTAGTCTACAGCTGTATTATTTGCCAGTAGCTATTCTATAGCTATATTTATATGCTGGCAGTTCCTAAACAGCTGCATTTTTTACCTTTACTGCAGCTGCAGTTATATTTTGATTTATTTTTAAATTATTTTGATTTACTACTTTTGATTTGTTTTAAATTATTTTGATTTTTAAATTCAATGCAGTCTTTTGAATATTATTGCCCTTTCATTAAAGCAAACTTTTATTAAGACTGAATATTGATAAATCCTACTTTCTGTTTGATTCAAGTCCGTGACAATGAAAGGAAATTATGGATGGAAGTAATAAACATAATCCAAATGAGTTTCTGAAAATATGATGTGATGATAGATGAAATACAAATGTGAAAGGAATACAAATACAGTCAAACCTGTCTACAGCAGCCTTCCATGTGAAAAGACCAACATGACCTTTGTAGATATGTGACCTCTGAAGACAGATTCAGCTCTCACACTTGGTTCATGTTATATGCATTTACTATGCACCGAATAGCATTAGTAGTACATTATCAAGATATGTGCATTTTGTATAGCTATTTAGCAAAAACAAAAATAATGAAATAATAAAATTAAAAGTAACACACAAGATTACTGTATTAATCCATCATGTACATTGACTTAATGAATTTCATGTCTTAATGTTTTTATAAATTTTTAACAGTCCTTTGAATTCTCATCCAAACATTACTTGTGACTGTGAAACACAGAATTGACTTTGTTTTACCTGTCATCCTGTTTGAGAGATCTGATGATTAGGGAATGAGAATAACTTCCTGCAACCATGTTTAGTAGCATATCAACTGTAAGGGACATCACAAGCACAATGTTACCTTACTCAGAGGTTATTTAAATAAGAGACAGGGGCCCCGAGTGGTCTACAGCGCTGTCCGTTATGAATCACTGCCATCTCACCTCTGTCTGCATGGGTTTGAGTCTCAGATTCGGCCAATGTGGGTATGTGAGAAAGCTTGCCAGTAACTTCTTGTGGGTCGGTGGTTCTTCCTCCACTATTAATACTGGCCACCATGTATAGTCTATCGTGTGCTGAAAAATGGTGTTGAACCATAAAAACAAACAATCATAAGAGACGGCTTTGATTCAGAATCTTGAAAAAAACAATTAAGATTCATTCTATTAGGATAGAAAATCAATTTAAAATAATTTTAAATAAAATAGGGTTTCATAGAATAATGTTTTGACCAGATGACCTCTGAACTCAGCTGACCATTAGGACAGGTTTGACCTTATGACAATTCAGGAAACAAAAAGCAAATGAAATATTAATGAAACATAGATTTGGTAAAATTACCTGTTTCTGGCTTCTGTAGCAAACAATCAGCATGTGCAATTTGTTCTGTTTGCATGACTGTTTTCTCCAACTTTTGCAGTCAGCTGCTCTCCTTGTTAAAACTCTCCCTAACCCATCAGCAGCAGAAAAATTCTCCAAAATGTTTGAAGGTAATATTTTCCTGTTCTTCATATCTATCTGTCTATTGTGAATTCACTATCTATTTATCTATTGTTAATTCATTATATTTGTGAGATACTAAGTTTCATATCTATCTATTAATTCATTATATTTATGGGATACTAAGTTTCATATACAGTGGAGCCTTGTTAATCCGGACGCATTCGTTCCCAGTGAATATGTCAGGAATAACGAGTTTTCTGGATAATTGAATCATGCATATTTTTTTATTTTACGATATCATCACACCGTATATATGGACATGTATATGCTAGCTTAAAATGTATGCTTGCTTGATGGTGTCACCATAATATCTGTAAAAGTACAACAAATACATACTGTTTTCTCGCAGTTAAATGTGTTATGGTAAACTAATGAAATGCAGTCATTTTATAAGTCATATTTTACAGCTGTTACAGTTGCTAATGATTGACATCCCCATTTTATTCAGAAATGAAGCCCTATACTGTCCACAGCTTAAATCTGTCAACAGTATTTGTACAGCCATCAATAAACTGTGATTGTTACATATACATGTAATTGGTAAACAACAAAGAAGCTTAATGACACTTAATTTATTTACCATATGTTATGTCAAAAAGTGTGGATGATTTGATCCCAGTTTGTTTATTTAATTATTAACCCCTTGTTGGCGACTATCTAAAACAGACATTGTTTATACAATCGCTGGTTAAAATTTGGTCACGCTACTTAGTTATTAATAGTGGCCATTGTATTGTGTTTTATGTATTATTCTACTGACTGTATTTTCATATACGATTTTTCAAATTTTCTTATTCTTGGATAGATTATTTCCGGATTATCGAGATGGGTTTTAATGTAAATTTACACTTTGGTCCATGACTTTGATTTCCGATCCGGAATGCGGATTTCTTGATTAACGGAGCAAATTAACATTTAAGAATTCCGTTCCCATTGAATTATGTCTGGATAGTAAGGATTCCGGATAAACGGAGTCTCCACTGTATATCTATATATCTGTCTACTGTTAATTCACTATATTTATGAGATACTAAGTTTTAAATGAGTGTATATTGTAGTTATTTAAATCAAGAGAACTTGATAAATTACTGACATTACGCCAATGCATTGTAGTGTAGTTTTTGGTAATAACAATATCAACCCTTTGAACCCTAATCTCCCCCATATTTCGGCACAATAACTCGAGCCTCCCCGGCAATTTTTGACAATTTTATAAAAAGTAAAATTTTGCAAAATAAAAGTAATATTATGCCTTAGAATGATAATCCACTATGATATAACAGCAAATATCAAATTGTCTCTTTTCAAACATGCTTGTAAAATGCTTTTTATTACTATGACTATGTAACAAACTGTCTCGAAATTTTGTTCATGTTGTACCATTCATGCAAGATCTATATTTCATTGACCATCTAGCGAATAACATAACACAGGCCGGTATACCGGCCTGTCGGGTTATGACGGTAGATAGCTAGGCCGGTATACCGGCCTTTCGGGTATATACACCGTTACAACCGGCCGGTAAACCGGCCTGTCGGGTTCAAAGGGTTAATGATGATAACTTCAGTCTCAGTGGTTGTAGTGGTGATGATGGTAGTGGTGCTGGTAGTGTAATAGTAGTGTTGATAGTAGTGATAGTAGCCATTACTGGTGTAAATTTATTTCATATTCAGTCAGATGGAATAACTATTCAGTTAGATGTAACAAATGCAATTTTAGTCTTATGAAATGATTACTATTTCAGTCAGCTGGAATTCAGTTGGAATAAGTACACATTGAATAAGAACTATTTCAGTCAGATGTAATAAGTAATATTTCAGTCAGATGTAATAAGTAATATTTCAGTCAGATGTAATAAGTAATATTTCAGTCAGATATAATAAGTAATATTTCAGTCAGATGAAATATATTTCCATCAGATGAAATAAGAAAAATTTCAGTATAATTATTACTATTTCATTTAAATGGAATAAGTAACTATTTTTATCAGATGTAATATTAGTCAGGTGTAATAGGTGGCCCTGAGTGACCAAGTGGTCTAAAGCGCTCTTCGTTACAGATCACTGCCATCTCACCTCATTCTGCGTGGGTTCGAGTCTAAAATTCGGCTAATGTAGTTATGTGAGAAAGCTTGCTAGTAGCTTCTTGTGGGTCAGTGGTTCTTTCCGGGGGTTTTCCCGGGTTCTTCCTCCACTAATAATACTGGCTGCCATGTATAGCCTATCGTGTGCTGAAAAATGGCGCTAAACCCTACAACAACAACAACATCAGATGTAATAAGTACCATTTTTGTCAGATGGAAAAAGAACAAATTCAGGCATGGTTTAGTTAGATTGTAATAAGTGCATTTTCAGTCAGATGCATTAATATTCATTTAATTGGAATAATTACTATTTCAGTCAGATGTATTAATATTCAGTTAATTGTTTAAGTACTATTTCAGTCAGATGCATTAATATTCAGTTAATTGGAATAATTACTATTTCAGTCAGATGTATTAATATTCAGTTAATTGGAATAAGTACTATTTCAGTCAGATGTATTAATATTCAGTTAACTGGAATAAGTGCTATTTCAGTCTGATGAAATGAGCACTATTTCAGTCAGATGTAATAAGTACTATTTCAGTCAGATGTAATAAGTACTATTTCAGTCAGCTGTAATAAGTACTATTTCAGTCAGATGTAATAAGTACTATTTCAGTCAGATGGAATAAGTACCATTAAAGTCAGATGGAATAAGTACCATTTCAGTCAGATGGAATAAATACTACTTGCAAAAGATGTAATACTATTCAGTCAGATGGAATAATATTCATTTAACTGGAATAAGTACTATTTCAGTCTGATGAAATGAGCACTATTTCAGTCAGATGTAATAAGTACTATTTCAGTCAGATGTAATAAGTACTATTTCAGTCAGATGTAATAAGTACTATTTCAGTCAGATGTAATAAGTACTATTTCAGTCAGATGTAATAAGTATTATTTCATTCAGATGTAATAAGTACTATTTCAGTCAGATGAAATGAGTACTATTTGTCAGTTAGAATAAGCACTATTTCAATTAAATGGAATGAGTAACTAATTTTTGTCAGATGTAATAAGTACCATTTTAGTCAGATGGAAAAAGAACTAATTCAGTCAGATAGAATAACTAACTGTTCAGTTAGATGTTAAAAGTACTATTGCAGTCAGATGTAATAAGTACTATTTTCAGGAGGGCTTTGTTCTAATTACTGACTTATTTTAACTACGAAACTAACTCTGTGGCTTCCTCAAATAGCATACATTTGCATGCATTTGTAATGGTATCTATTTGATTCATAAATGTCCAAGACATTGGTCAAGCATGTACAACTTTCTCCAGCTATCTTTAATACCATGCCATATGATGCAATACAACTGGATAAAACCAGGTTGTAAGCCAAAGGTTGCACATTCCTGACATAGGTCATTACTACTACTACTAATAAATCACTTTTAATTAGATGCAAAATATATATATATATTTATATAAATATATATATAAATATATATATATATATATATATATATATATATATATATATATATATATATATATATATATATATATATATATATATATATATATATATATATAAACAATTTGTTTCTTTGAATTATTGCAAGTAAATGATATCTCATTATGTACATGCATGATGGTCTTAATTTCAGACTTTAAACTGACTGGTGCCACAGCTATACCTTCACATTTAAAACCATTGAACAGGAGTGATTCTATACAACAACGGCCAGGTAGCCAGTCTACACTAATATACCTATACTGTATCATTTACTGTCACTTTACTTTTTGATTTGTTTCAGTCTATTTTTATTGCATCTTTTCTTCATTTTGTGACTTTTCTGTTGGACTTTCACAAGAGTGGGTTAATAATCTTGTGAATTTACACATTAAAACTAGGCCTTTCATTACATGAACCATATACCACTCTCATGGATAAGCCTTTGAACTCTAGGTCACATGTAAGTGTTATCTGGACATGTACATGTCTTCATGGTTGCACCTCAAGCAGATTTAATGTCTTGGGGATGTAATATAAACTGATACAGTAAATTTTCTAGTGAACTTTGAAATTCTTTTTACACAGTTTTCAGTTAGCCAGTTGGATTGATTGATTGATTGGTTGGTTGATGTCTTGCAGCACATATCACATGACAGACTTTTCATTGTTGAGTTTCTGCCCAATAAATTTACATGTAATTGCAGGATTTTAGCCATATTTGGTCCGCAGCTTAAATTGATGGGGCCTCGTTCGTATCTTTATTATGTTCATTTGGAGGAGTTATTGTCTCTCATTGTCCTCCTAAAGATGTTTTCTACTTTACCCAGGATTCCTGGATTTCAGATATATTGCAAACTAGTTCAATGAATTTGATTTCCCGAATTCCACCCTTTACAGAACCTTCATGTCAAACTTGGCATTTAGTTTACATAGCTGCCAATCCTCACATATTTAGGTGTGAATTTCAAGACTTTCAGTGATTTATGAAAAAAATTCACGAACTCCCCGAATTCTCAATTATTTAATAAAATAACTGATTTCTCGTTATACACTCGTCATGATTGTGGCAGTTGTCAAAATGGTCCAGTAATGCTTGTCACGATATTAGTGATATTAGTTGATTGGTACAGTTGGCCCAGTAGCAAGCATTTTAGCGTATTATCCACAACAATTAAGTAGTATGTTACAAATATTCACATTTATAGCATAACCTTCCAAATACAGCTACCTCTCTTAAGCAAAAATCCCTTATATCCAGCCTGGGTCTTATGTTCCCCTCAATTCACTTCATCTGTAATTTGCTTCTCCATAACAGTTAGCTCCCTTACCTGGCCAGACGTTTTTAATTTTCTTTCCATTTCGATGATAGTGGCTTAAGAGAGATTGCAATGTATGATGACACTTTCAGATTATTGTATGATATTTATTTTTAAGCTTCAACATATCCTGTCCTGAAAAATAACCCAGTCTGGACCAAAAATTCACCCGAATTCTGTAACAGTTGTACAGAACATGGTCCCAATACTAACCTACTCAATGGTAAGTTTAATTATTTTGGATTGATCTTCAAAGTTAATGCAAGTTAAAATTCAATCCTGTGCAAGAGGGGTCTTTTTTCAGACATTGATCTATTTACTTTAACAATATTTATATAGAACATGCTGCAAAATCCACAATAATACAATATTTTTTTTATAGAACATGCTGCAAAATCCATAATAATGCAGTATTTTTATAAAACATACTACAAAATCCACAGTAGTTTTATAGAACATGCTACAAAATCAATAATATTCCAGTGTTTTTATAGAACTAGTTTCCAAATGCATAATAGCATATTTTTTATAGAACTAGCTACAAAATGTATAATAGCATATTTGTATAGAACATGCTACAGAATCTACAATAATACAATATTTTTATGGAACATGCTACAAAATCCACAATAATAAAAATGTATTTTTATACAACAAGTTTTATAGAACATGCTACAAAGTCCATAATAATTATAAGTTAACCATAAAACTTTTAAAATCAAACCCTGTTTTCTCATTTAACTTGTTTTGTTTGTTTTTTAGCTTATGAAATATTAATAAATGTTCCAATTTGAAAAGAACAAGTCTTTTCAAGAAAGTAATTTCAGTATTTATCAGATGTTTCTTAGAGAAGAAAGTAAGAGTTTCCTGAACTATGTGGAAAAGTGTTTTTGGTAAAAATGTGATGTACTAATAGAGATAAATGCTATAAATAGACTTTCCTTTTTCATGATGAAAGAAATTATGATATGGATTAACAGACTGGATTAAAAGTAATTTTGCACTGCTTGATATTTTTTTTATTTTATTTTTTTATTTGCCAGCTATAATGCTATCATGGTAGGTTCAGGTCATTGAAGCCTGTTGGTCAGTAATCTTCCAAGTCGAACATTGTCAGATTGGGTCTACCAGGGATAATAAAGAAACCTACAATTCCAGGGTCTAAATGTTCAGTCACTTTAAGTCTGCTTAGGAAATAATAGTTTCCACAGAGTAGATTTAGTTCCATAGCACATACCAGACATCTAGGTCATTGAGATTTTTTGGTCAGTGATCTCCAGTCAAGCAATCTCTACTAGTGCCTACATCTTGTTTTATTGGAAATAAATGAACAGATTTGTAGGAAATTTACTGTGTTTGTTGTTGTTTTTTTAATTCTTTTTTCCCCAAATAGGTGTGAAAATATATCAATATACAGTTTATTCTTATAATTTGGCTGATAATGTTTTACATTTTGATGCATAAACAACTTTACAACAAAGCATCAGACATTCATGTGAGAAATATTTGTTTGTTTTGGGGGTTTTCATTTAAGGCTGGAAATATTTAAAAATTGAGATGTCAGGATGATCTCCATTTCTGCTTATCCAACCATATATCACTCTTTCTCCCAAAAATACTGCCAGTTTGGTAGTTTTCTTGTTTAAATATTTACCATGTGCAAGAACCATACTTTGTTTCCTTCTCTGAGCAAACCAGGAGAGGGTCAAATGTGCAAAAGATTCAGTTGTAGTGATATTTTTAATATATTATGTATGCTTATAGTCCTAGTGGTTACAGATCTGATCATGCTATGCTAGTAGTGACCAGTGGTCATGGGGTTGATATAATGTAATCATATGGAGGAGAAATACTATTTTCAATTATGTAACATGTGATGTTTATTTATTGGGAGCCATTTTTTAAAATTGGATTAGTGTATTACTACTATCAGTAACTTTGAAAAATTTCTCATTCAGCTCATGCAAGACAAATTCAGTCATTCCATGCCTGTTCAATGTGTGTTAACAAATATAGTTTTGTCTTATTAAATAGAGCAACATGCTTTATGGTCTTACAAAAATTAGTAATTAGTTATAAACACTTAATGTTTATTAACACTTTGGTTAATGAATTTAACTGATTGGAGTAATCTCCTTTGTATTGTATTCTTCTGAGAACACTTGAAACGATAATATAACAGCTTTTAAAAGTAATTATAGTAATTTCTTAAAATAATGTTTCAAGTTAATATTAATTCTTTTTGGCTTGTAGAAAAGAAAAGAAAATTAAGATTATATGCTCATTTAGAGCAGTGTGTATAAATGTACAGCCGACTCTACACTGCACATCGGTTAACTGCACACTCCAAATAACTGCATGTAATCATGCCGGTCCCGATTTTTCCCAATTCTTAAAAATGTACTGTACCATACTCCGGTTAACTGCACATCTCGTGACGGGCCCAAGGGTGTGCAGTTAACCGGAGTCGAATGTACATGAAATAACTCTGTAGTTAGCTGCTTCCATCTATCTTTTGTAAATTAGTTTCACTTGCACCCTACAAGTCAGTGGTTTCCAATACTTTTGCTGAAACTCTAAATTGGCCACCAAGAGGACCTCCTGACCCTTAGGCTTTTGATGTCCCTTCACATTAAGGACCCCTTCCCCCCCCAAAAAAAAACCCCCCATAAAAAACCATACTGATTTAGTTTGCATCCTGAGGTTGGGAACCACTGCTTTATGCCATTAGTATTCTCAATATTTCAATTTTCATTGTTTTATCTTTTGTAGATGATCACTGTAGCTGCTGGATTGCCCCCGAGGTACAACATGCATGGACTGTGTTTGATCTTCAGCTGTCTCACACCTTGAATGGGATCACTGTATATGGCTGGTAGCTTCATAATCTCATTAGAACTCTGACATTAACACCATTAGTACCATAATATTTAACACCACTGATAAATCACATTATTCTGGGCTATCATCACCAAATTCCATGTAGTATGACCATTCCAACATCACATGGTAAGGGTATGTAACCCTTGCAAGAGGAAAAACAGACAAAACCAATGTTTTTCATAAATGTTAATGGTAAAATGATATATATTTATTTTTGTGAGAGATTGGCCTGTTAAAAGTTCTAGTGTTTTTATTTCTCAAGATGTACATTTAAAATAAAAACCCAAATTTGGTACATTAATTGTTGTACTGTCTATACAGGCTGTAGCAGTCTTGATATTTGCATAAAATTTTTTTAAAAAAAGTCTATTCATGTGGTGACTAGTTATTTAGAAGCAAAAATTATAGTTGTCAGGCCTTGTTATTCAGTAGTGACTCATAAAACTAGGCCTTGTTATTTAGTAGTGACTGAAAACTAGGCCTTGTTATTCAGTTCTGACTTGTAAGACCACACCTTGTTATTAAGTAGTACATTATAATATCATGCCTTGTTATTTAATAGAGACTTGCAATGACAGGCCTTCTTATTACAATAAATGCAATTTTGTGAATAAGTCATGCCAGTTTACATTTTAAGGGTAAATAAAAGTAATGGTCTAGAAGAATGTCAGGCCTAGTCTGAGATGATACACATCTCTTGTTTTACCTCCATTTGGTAGGATAACACAGATTCACAACATTGTACGTTTTCGTGTTAATTGACAACTGGATAAAACCCTTGTGTTTTACGACTTTATTCCATTCTAATATTGCTTTGGTGAAGAATGAAGAGTTTGTAGTGTGTCCAATGGCAGTCTTGGAGTTGTGAGGAGTGTTCCTGTTGGCATTGTTTTTGAGTTGTGAGGAATTCACCTATTAACAGGCTGTGAGGAGTTTTCCTATTGGCAGTGTTGCACTGTGAAGAATTTACATATTGGTGGTCAGTTGAGCTGTGAGGAGTGTGCCTGTTGGCAATGTTTTTGAGTTGTGAGGAATGTGCCTATTAACGTTTGTATAGCTGTGAGGAGTTTTCCACTGTGAAGAATTTACATATTGGTAGTCACTTGAGATATGAGGAGTGTACGTAATAACAGTCTGTTCAGCTGTGAGGAGTGTGCCTGTTCACAGTCTTGAGTTATGAGGAGTGTGCCTATTGGAAGTTTTTTTGAGCTGTAAGGAGTATGCCTGTTCACATTTGTGAGGAATGTGCCTATTGACAGTCTGTTCAGCTGTGAAGAGTGTAGCTATTGACAGTGTTGGTCGTCAGTTGAGCTGTGAGGAACGTGCACTTGGGGTTAGTAGCATCCTGTTGATATTTTAAGTCCAAAGGTTGAAGATCAATATCACTGTTTAATAAAATAAAATTAGTTACTCATCACAGGCCTTTGTTACTTTGTGGATGACTCTCTGTTAGGGTTGGAAGAAACCTATCAACTTTGTTAACAGGTCAAGGTCATTTTGTGGTTTCTACACATAAAGAATTATTCAACATAGCATGGGCCTATTGTATGTTATAAAAGCAGAGCTCACGATTCGGGAATTTTTAAAAATCTTTAGTGTTCAACCTTTAGCATAAATTAACATGTGCCATTATGTTTTCTTAGGAATAGCCCTATGATGGTAAAGGCATGCCAGCTTCAGACAGGAAAGACTTTGATGTATGTATTCATCTGTATTCAGCTGGTTTTTTTTTAAATACTGATCAAACTTGCATTATTTATAATTTAAATTCTCTTCAGATATTAAAATGGTCAAATCACTGTGAATCACAGAGTTAATGGAATACATCTGTAACATAAAATTTAGTGAAAGGATTGTCTGATTATCAATTACATTATATATATCAAATTTCTATGACTTTTGAATGCTGTCAATGTGATCTATTGAATGCTGTCAATGTGATCTAGCAAGGATCAAATTTCTATGACTTTCTAATGCTGTCACATTATCAAGCAATCAGGATCAAATTTCTATGACTTTCTAATGCTGTCACATTATCAAGCAATCAGGATCAAATTTCTATGATTTTTTAATGCTGTCACATTATCAAGCTAAAAAGATCCAATTTTTTATGATTTTCGAATGCTGTCAATGTGATCAAGCAATCAGGATCAAATTTCTATGATTTTCTAATGCTAATCACATTACCAGGCAATCAAAGCCATTGGATGTATTTCAACTAAATTTCAAAAACATCTGTACCCATTTTAAAAAAATCTCAAATATCACTTCTCCCATTTCAACTAAATCTCAACAACTGGACTGGTTTCAACTAAAGCCCAAAAACCATTGGACCCATTTCAACTGAGGATCAATAACCACTGGACCCATTTAACTGAGGATCAATAACCACTGGATCCATTTCAACTAAAGCCCCAAAACCAGTGAACCCAATTTGACTCAATTTGGCAGATTAATAAGCACCCTAACATTGTCACATTTTCAGATTTATACAAATATTTTCTTCAAAAGCAAATACAACAATAATTATATTTATTTTTTCACTTAAGACTTTAGAAAGACTTTATTTTTACAGAGGTCCTTGGACAACAGTTGCATCTTTCAGTTGCACCTGTAAAGGTAGCACTAATGCTTCCGATTCAGGTAAATTGTCTCTCTTTCAATAAGAAACTCTGTTGGTTTCCTTTTAAAAAAATACAGAATGCTATTTTAGCTTTTTTTAAAGCTGCAGTTCACCAAGAAAGAAAAAAGTCTGAAACTGAGAACAAATCTATACTCCATGTTTTTTTATTGCTTTTAAAAGTCTCATGAAAGTCATTGTAAAGTATAATAATATTAACACAGTTAATGAAATCAGAGTGCAGTCTGAATTAATAATAAGTTTAATGAAGTAAATGAGGACAGAATTAAAGAATATTAACAAGGTCAATGAAGTCAGCGAGGACAGAATGTAAGAATATTAACATGCCTCGTGTACTCAGAATTTAATAATAATCTTCAATGGATCTTACTGCCTCAAAGTATAAACTTTTTCTCGTCTCTCAGGTACACCTCAGACCTTTGCTGATTTCAATGCCTCTTCAAGATTTTGGAGATTTGAAGTTCTGTCCAATCATGGTGGAAAGTGTATTTGTTTCCATGGCATTCAGTTTCATGGAATAGATTACAGACTGACAGAATTATTAGATCATGTACTTAAGCAACATGCAAAGGAGATTATTGAAAAGGTTAGTACTGCATGAAAAACAATGACTTCACTGTACAAGTATTCTTAATTTATTAATTATTCATGGCAACCATTATTAATGGTGGTGGAAGCACATGGGGAAAACCCCCCCAGAAAGAACCACCGACCCACGAGAAGCTACTGGCAAGCTTTCTCACATACCCACATTGGCCGAATCTGAGACTCGAACCCATGGAGAGCGCTTTTGGCCACTCAAGTTGGCTGGACAAAAAAGGACACTTTCATACAATATATATAACACATGGGTTGGACAAAAAGACTATTGATCACTAAATCACCTCTTCAGGCAAAGATATTCCCATATAAAATATATTTGGCCAAAAATATCCATCATCCAAACTGACCAGCAGGCCTTTCTTACTATGTTCTGTAATATCTGGACTAATGGATTTATACTTGGCATTCTACAGTTTAACAAAATACCCTTATAATTGTTTTTAAAAATATCTCATGATATAGCTAATGGACATTGATCCATGTAAAACATGATATAGCTAGTGGGCATTGATCCATGTAAAACATGATATAGCTAATGGACATTGATCCATGTAAAACACTATATAGCTAGTGGGCATTGATCCATGTAAAACACGATATAGCTAGTGGGCATTGATCGATGTAAAACACGATATAGCTAGTGGGCATTGATCGATGTAAAACACGATATAGCTAGTGGGCATTGATCCATGTAAAACACGATATAGCTAATGGACATTGATCCATGTAAAACATGAGATAGCTAGTGGGCATTGATCCATGTAAAACATGATATAGCTAGTGGGCATTGATCCATGTAAAACATGATATAGCTAGTGGGCATTGATCGATGTAAAACACGATATAGCTAGTGGGCATTGATCGATGTAAAACACGATATAGCTAGTGGGCATTGATCGATGTGAAACACGATATAGCTAGTGGGCATTGATCCATGTAAAACACGATATAGCTAATGGACATTGATCCATGTAAAACACGAGATAGCTAGTGGGCATTGATCCATGTAAAACATGATATAGCTAGTGGGCATTGATTGATGTAGAACATGAAATTTGTAACAGTGCCTGCTTCACCTGGCTGCTGCCTCCTGTAGTTGTCTGATGTCACCTTACTTTAGCCCCTTCACTTGACTGACTGCATTGACCTACGATTAGAATAATAAAGTATACACAATCTTTAATATATACTTAAACCAACTGAAGTCATCATCAAAAAAAAAAAGCTTCATCTTTGATTTTTGATCAAATTGTATGTATGTACAATTAATGTCACTGGTTCTTCAATTCTTTTTTCAGGGTTTCAATACATACAGAAGATTTTTACTGATTGAAGAGGATACGTTGAAAGACATAGTAAGAATTTCAGCCATTCCAAAAGCAGATTCCTTAACTTCATTCATTCTGTACATATAAAATTTCATTATTAAAATGTGTTTAGATGCAGTTGCATTACTCAATATTTTCCACATTATTTTGCATTTCTTTATTATTTAAAATTTAATTTTTATAGTAGCATATTAGGTAGGCATTGACAAGTTTCAATCATTGTTGAACTTCATTATTACTGGTCTATTCTGTTAATGCAGAAAAATTGAAATTATTACAATTTAATTATATATCTCATGTAGTTTATGTATTTAATATTTCATTCCAGGTAAAAAATGATGATCAAATTCAAGAAGTAAAAGAACTTATAGAAAAGAGAAAGAAAATTGGTAAATATTCATTCTGTTTTCCTTTGCCTTTCTCACCAGTTTTTCTTTTTTTCACCAGTGTTCATTTTAAAATTTGCATTTGTGCATTTTATTGAGTAGATTCAAGTGTGGAAAAATGGTAGATAAAATAGATAAGACTCATAGATACATACTTTTTATATGGCTATAATTTTCATATATTACCTTCAGAGTTCCAAGTAAAGACATTAAAGTGGAGAGTGCTGCCTGTAGCCACAGTTAAGGAAGGGGAGATAATGGCAGATTTTGTTGTGGAATCAGATCCAGGTTTAGAGGAAGACCTGCAGTTAATGCTTGACACAGGTACTGTTAATATTTATTTCTCATCAATATAGTATGCATGTGTGAGAATATAATCCTCTTTATACTTAAGTGAAAGATAGGAAAAATCTCACGCGGGAATTTGTTTTTTTTTTATGTATGCATATTGAAAGTTTCATACTCCTGAACAAAAATGAATGGTTGGAGTCCAGAATAGTGAATACTAAAGTAACTTTCAAACTGCAAAAAAAAAACGTATTGAAAATTTCCTTATGATGTAGTGTTACATAAATATTGATTGTAAACTTTAATTGACATTAAAAAATCAGTGATTGAGCCTGCTAGAGAGATGGAAGCACACAACATTCAAAACCACCTGCATATGTAAAATGTATTTTAACACTAGTTTCTAACATAGTCGGTATATTTTGCCTATAGTGTGTGCAGCCTAATGTTTTGTATATTAAACATGTGACAGTCATAGGTGCCTTCCTGTTGATGGCATTTCAACCCCAGAGCCGACTCGACAGCCATGGGTGCCTTCCTGTTGATAGCGTTTCGACCCCGGAGTCAGCTAGACGGCCACGGGTGCTGCCTTTCTGTTGATGGCATTTCGACCCCTGAGTTGGCTCGACAGCCATGGGTGGCTTTCTGTTGATGGCATTTCTATCCAGGAGCTCACTCACATGGTCATAGTTTATGACACCCACCCACCTCAAATGTGTGATCGGCAAGAAAAATTAACAGTTGGATGGGTGACCAGAACCACTAATACTTTTTAATTTGGCCTAATAAAAATTAATTTTATCTTTTCCCCCCAAAATCATTTTACAGAATATAACCAAACAAGAGTTTCCATAAAATATGTAATCAACAGAAATAAAAGAAATTGCTGCAGGTGAGATTTGATGTTTCATGAGACTGTGTATGCATACAGCTGTCTTTCTTCATCTCTTCTCCTTGCTTGACTGCCTAGTATCAAATTCATTGATACTTTTGATTTTAATTTTGTTTTTTCTTCTCTGAACTTAGATGATGTCAAGGTGTCTGGGGTGACCTGCATTTCGTTAATACCAGGATTGGAAGATAATCCATCCATAGCCACATTCTCAGGAATACAGATTAATACATGTGAGATATCAATAGATTAATACACATGAGATATCAATAGATTAATGCATGTGAGATATCATTAAATTCATTAATACATGCAAGATATCGATAGATTAATACATGTGAGATATGAATAGTTAAATCTGGATCTCCCTTATTCTATAGTCATGCTTCCCACTTAGTCCCCAATATGTGATATAAAAAATGGTTAACTTGTTTGCTGTAGTCTAATCATACAATCTCATGTCAGTCCCAAATCTATGATGGGAAAAATGGTTAAATAGTTGGCTGTAGTCTAATCATACAATCTCATGTCAGTCCCAAATATATGATGGGAAAAATGGTTAAATAGTTGGCTGTAGTCTAATCATACAATCTCATGTCAGTCCCAAATCTATGATGGGAAAAATGGTGAAATTGCTTGCTGTAGTCTGTTCACACAATCTCATGTCAGTCCCAAATCTATAATGGGAAAAATGGTTAAATAGTTGGCTGTAGTCTAATCATACAATCTCATGTCAGTCCCAAATCTATGATGGGAAAAATGGTTAAATAGTTGGCTGTAGTCTAATCATACAATCTCATGTCAGTCCCAAATCTATGATGGGGAAAATGGTGAAATTATTTGCTGTAGTCTAATCATACAATCATGTCAGTCCCAAATCTATGATGGGAAAAATGGTTAAATAGTTGGCTGTAGTCTAATCATACAATCTCATGTCAGTCCCAAATCTATGATGGGAAAAATGGTTAAATAGTTGGCTGTAGTCTAATCATACAATCTCATGTCAGTCCCAAATCTATGATGGGGAAAATGGTGAAATTATTTGCTGTAGTCTAATCATACAATCTCATGTCAGTCCCAAATCTATGATGGAGAAAATGGTTAAATTGTTGGCTGTAGTCTAATCATACAATCTCATGTCAGTCCCAAAACTATGATGGGAAAAATTGTGAAATTGCTTGCTGTAGTCTAATCATACAATCTCATGTCAGTCCCAAATCTATGATGGGGAAAATGGTGAAATTATTTGCTGTAGTCTAATCATACAATCATGTCAGTCCCAAATCTATGATGGGAAAAATGGTTAAATAGTTGGCTGTAGTCTAATCATACAATCTCATGTCAGTCCCAAATCTATGATGGGGAAAATGGTTAAATTGTTGGCTGTAGTCTAATCATACAATCTCATGTCAGTCCCAAATCTATGATGGGAAAAATGGTTAAATAGTTGGCTGTAGTCTAATCATACAATCTCATGTCAGTCCCAAATCTATGATGGGAAAAATGGTGAAATTGCTTGCTGTAGTCTGTTCACACAATCTCATGTCAGTCCCAAATCTATAATGGGAAAAATGGTTAAATAGTTGGCTGTAGTCTAATCATACAATCTCATGTCAGTCCCAAATCTATGATGGGGAAAATGGTGAAATTATTTGCTGTAGTCTAATCATACAATCTCATGTCAGTCCCAAATCTATGATGGGAAAAATGGTTAAATAGTTGGCTGTAGTCTAATCATACAATCTCATGTCAGTCCCAAATCTATGATGGGAAAAATGGTTAAATAGTTGGCTGTAGTCTAATCATACAATCTCATGTCAGTCCCAAATCTATGATGGGAAAAATGGTTAAATAGTTGGCTGTAGTCTAATCATACAATCTCATGTCAGTCCCAAATCTATGATGGGGAAAATGGTGAAATTATTTGCTGTAGTCTAATCATACAATCTCATGTCAGTCCCAAATCTATGATGGAGAAAATGGTTAAATTGTTGGCTGTAGTCTAATCATACAATCTCATGTCAGTCCCAAAACTATGATGGGAAAAATTGTGAAATTGCTTGCTGTAGTCTAATCATACAATCTCATGTCAGTCCCAAATCTATGATGGGGAAAATGGTGAAATTATTTGCTGTAGTCTAATCATACAATCTCATGTCAGTCCCAAATCTATGATGGGAAAAATGGTTAAATAGTTGGTTGTAGTCTAATCATACAATCTCATGTCAGTCTCAAAACTATGATGGGAAAAATGGTTAAATAGTTGGCTGTAGTCTAATCATACAATCTCATGTCAGTCCCAAATCTATGATGGGGAAAATGGTGAAATTATTTGCTGTAGTCTGTTCACACAATCTCATGTCAGTCCCAAATCTATAATGGGAAAAATGGTTAAATAGTTGGCTGTAGTCTAATCATACAATCTCATGTCAGTCCCAAATCTATGATGGGGAAAATGGTGAAATTATTTGCAGTAGTCTAATCATACAATCTCATGTCAGTCCCAAATCTATGATGGGAAAAATGGTTAAATAGTTGGTTGTAGTCTAATCATACAATCTCATGTCAGTCCCAAATCTATAATGGGAAAAATGGTTAAATAGTTGGCTGTAGTCTAATCATACAATCTCATGTCAGTCCCAAATCTATGATGGGAAAAATGGTTAAATAGTTGGCTGTAGTCTAATCATACAATCTCATGTCAGTCCCAAATCTATGATGGGAAAAATGGTTAAATAGTTGGCTGTAGTCTAATCATACAATCTCATGTCAGTCCCAAATATATGATGGGAAAAATGGTTAAATAGTTGGCTGTAGTCTAATCATACAATCTCATGTCAGTCCCAAATCTATGATGGGGAAAATGGTGAAATTATTTGCTGTAGTCTGTTCACACAATCTCATGTCAGTCCCAAATCTATAATGGGAAAAATGGTTAAATAGTTGGCTGTAGTCTAATCATACAATCTCATGTCAGTCCCAAATCTATGATGGGAAAAATGGTTAAATAGTTGGCTGTAGTCTAATCATACAATCTCATGTCAGTCCCAAATCTATGATGGGAAAAATGGTTAAATAGTTGGCTGTAGTCTAATCATACAATCTCATGTCGGTCCCAAATCTATGATGGGAAAAATGGTTAAATAGTTGGCTGTAGTCTAATCATACAATCTCATGTCAGTCCCAAATCTATAATGGGAAAAATGGTTAAATAGTTGGCTGTAGTCTAATCATACAATCTCATGTCAGTCCCAAATCTATGATAGGAAAAATGGTGAAATTGCTTGCTGTAGTCTGTTCGCACAATCTCATGTCAGTCCCAAATCTATGATGGGTGAAATTGTTTGCTGTAGTCTGCTCAAACAATCTCATGTCAGTCCCAAATCTATGATGGAGAAAATGGTTAAATTGTTGGCTGTAGTCTAATCATACAATCTCATGTCAGTCCCAAAACTATGATGGGAAAAATTGTGAAATTGCTTGCTGTAGTCTAATCATACAATCTCATGTCAGTCCCAAATCTATGATGGGGAAAATGGTGAAATTATTTGCTGTAGTCTAATCATACAATCTCATGTCAGTCCCAAATCTATGATGGGAAAAATGGTTAAATAGTTGGTTGTAGTCTAATCATACAATCTCATGTCAGTCTCAAAACTATGATGGGAAAAATGGTTAAATAGTTGGCTGTAGTCTAATTATACAATCTCATGTCAGTCCCAAATCTATGATGGGGAAAATGGTGAAATTATTTGCTGTAGTCTGTTCACACAATCTCATGTCAGTCCCAAATCTATAATGGGAAAAATGGTTAAATAGTTGGCTGTAGTCTAATCATACAATCTCATGTCAGTCCCAAATCTATGATGGGGAAAATGGTGAAATTATTTGCTGTAGTCTAATCATACAATCTCATGTCAGTCCCAAATCTATGATGGGAAAAATGGTTAAATAGTTGGTTGTAGTCTAATCATACAATCTCATGTCAGTCCCAAATCTATAATGGGAAAAATGGTTAAATAGTTGGCTGTAGTCTAATCATACAATCTCATGTCAGTCCCAAATCTATGATGGGAAAAATGGTTAAATAGTTGGCTGTAGTCTAATCATACAATCTCATGTCAGTCCCAAATATATGATGGGAAAAATGGTTAAATAGTTGGCTGTAGTCTAATCATACAATCTCATGTCAGTCCCAAATCTATGATGGGGAAAATGGTGAAATTATTTGCTGTAGTCTGTTCACACAATCTCATGTCAGTCCCAAATCTATAATGGGAAAAATGGTTAAATAGTTGGCTGTAGTCTAATCATACAATCTCATGTCAGTCCCAAATCTATGATGGGGAAAATGGTGAAATTATTTGCTGTAGTCTAATCATACAATCTCATGTCAGTCCCAAATCTATGATGGGAAAAATGGTTAAATAGTTGGCTGTAGTCTAATCATACAATCTCATGTCAGTCCCAAATCTATGATGGGAAAAATGGTTAAATAGTTGGCTGTAGTCTAATCATACAATCTCATGTCAGTCCCAAATCTATGATGGGAAAAATGGTTAAATAGTTGGCTGTAGTCTAATCATACAATCTCATGTCGGTCCCAAATCTATGATGGGAAAAATGGTTAAATAGTTGGCTGTAGTCTAATCATACAATCTCATGTCAGTCCCAAATCTATAATGGGAAAAATGGTTAAATAGTTGGCTGTAGTCTAATCATACAATCTCATGTCAGTCCCAAATCTATGATAGGAAAAATGGTGAAATTGCTTGCTGTAGTCTGTTCGCACAATCTCATGTCAGTCCCAAATCTATGATGGGTGAAATTGTTTGCTGTAGTCTGCTCACACAATCTCATGTCAGTCCCAAATCTATGATGGGGAAAATGGTTAAATTGTTGGCTGTAGTCTAATCATACAATCTCATGTCAGTCCCAAATCTATGATGGGGAAAATGGTGAAATTATTTGCTGTAGTCTAATCATACAATCTCATGTCAGTCCCAAATCTATGATGGGAAAAATGGTTAAATAGTTGGCTGTAGTCTGTTCATACAATCTCATGTCAGTCCCAAATCTATGATGGGTGAAATTGTTTGCTGTAGTCTGCTCACACAATCTCATGTCAGTCCCAAATCTATGATGGGAAAAATGGTTAAATAGTTGGCTGTAGTCTGTTCATACATTCTCAAATCTGTGATTAAATTTTCTGACAATTACAACAGTTTTTAAAGTTCATGCACATTTTGGAACCATTCTGGACTTAGATTCATTTGACAAAAGCCTGGTTATTAAATTAAGTGCACAAATTAAATTTCCTATTTCTTAATTTTCTACATAAATTTTGTAAAAACTAAATATACAAAATTGGTTCATTTTTGCAGCTGGGAAACACAAGTTAATCATACAGAGTGTAAAGCACCCTGATATAGTTCTAGAGTCACCCGACTACATTGATGTCAGTAAGTAAAGTTTAAACTTACCTTTATAGGCAATTCATTTATATTCACCCTCTGCGGCTCATGGATGTAGAATAGGCATTTGTCAGGTATTTAGTATTTAATCTCATCTAAAAATTCAAGGTTTGTGGCAATAAAAACATCCTGAAAAATACATATCATAATGAAAAGTATTTTACAACAATGTTCGATAATTAAGAACTACTTTTTTATAAGTACTTTGACCATGTGATTACATTAACAGTGTTGCATCATACTGAGCCTTACATGATTCTACTGTCTATGGTAAAATCTTTTGTTTATGCATTTTGAATGTTGACAGAATGGGATTTTGTTTAAGTTTAAATTATGAACTTTTGACAGCTGAGAAATATATACGTTCTGTTGGTTTGAAGGAACCATTTGAACTTTTTAATTTTCTTGGAACTTTCTACCAGACATGCTTATTGGACCTTTACAACTTACTTATGGAACTTACTATAGTCTGTGTCTACATCCCCGTTTGTTTGTAAACCCCCCCTGCCGATTTCAGTAACGAAGAGCATAAACAAGATAAAAAGTCAATAAATCTTACTCAATTCATTCATTGATTTATAATTTCTAACCCGTTTGTGACCAGGGTGTCCATAACACCTTTATCGTCTGTGCGTCTGATGCTTAACGGAAGTTTTCATTACAACCATGGCCGTCCTCGAGATCAATTTCCAGTTTCTGGACAAGTCTATTTTCAGTAAAGGGTCGGATGCATAAATACGCTTGTATGTACATAGAAGGTAGATTTTATAGGTGGCAAAGGGATATAACTCTTAACCTTACCGTAATTGACGGAAGTATCCGGGAGTTACCAAATAGGAGCAATGACGTCACTATTTGTGCCAAAAAGACTTGCCCAAATTGTGGTGTGCAATATGGTGTAGTGTTAGTATGAAAACTTCCATTAAGCATCAGATGCAGGCATCAGACGAAATCGGCAGGGGGGTCTAACAAACGGAGATGTAGACACAGACTATACCATCCATATTTCATGGGCCTTTACAACTTACCAATAGAGTTTATTACCATCCATGCTTGCTGGATACACTTTACCCATGTGAAATTACTATGATGCATGCTTGGTGGACCTTTACACCATACACATGGAACTTACTACTATTCATGTTTGGGAAGTAACCTTTGATAAATTTATGACAGTGCATATAATGATTTACCATTTGATATTAGGAAACAAGGGAAGTAACCTTTGATGAACTATTTAATGGACAAAAGAAACAATTTCTTTTACAATTTAATTTTCTTTCTAAAATTAGTTTTAGAGTACAAGAGTTTAGATGCAACAACTTCAGTAGTAAAAGATAAGAAAATAATACATGTTATTATACACATATTTATGTGCCCGAAACATTTGTCATTTTTATGTTCTCACATGTATTGTATTAAAATATTTCATATAGTCAGTGCCACTTCTCACAAATTATTTTAATGTAGATTTTGTATTTTAGTTTTTTTGGGTTTTTTTTGAAAAAAATAATGTGCTTTCCACCTGAACAAAGATTTAATAATTACTGATGGTAATTAAATTTTTAAATACAAATTCTGATAATTTTAGTAGTTGATCCAGGTTGAACATATGGTATTAATCAAACTTTCAGCCTTCTGTTCTTAAATCCATTTTAGTGGGGAAGTATTTTTTTATACTGTTTCTTTCCTTTTTATACATAGAACCCAAAGCTGGAATGAGGGACAGTGTTTCTCAAACATTTGATGAGCTCGAAGCTATGTTAAAGGATCTTCAGGCTTCACTGGATCCAGTCCAGCATTGACTATTTATCTTCACTCTGGATTTAGTTGTACTTCCTGATAGACTCCTTCTGGTCTTAATGACTAATCTAGCTCTCATTCATTCACGGACTTCAAATTTCCAAAAACATGATAAAATGGAACCATTGATTTTCAAAGTGATCCTGTGGAAGGTTGGATATCTGGACTGATTTTAGTCCCAAAGCTATATTCGTAACATCAATTAGTTCCTATTTATTTGATTCAGGGACTCCTATAAGCATTTGATGACAGATCCCATACTTAAAATTCCATTGATTGATCTTGACAGTGATAGGGTTTACAATATACACTATTTAAAAAATGAGAACTTCTAAAATTACATTTTAAAGAGCTGTTTGTTTCCGTAGTGTTGTCCTGACATTTTATGAGAAGGAATCCATGCTGACTGATTCTCAAAATTTCTCTGAAACCAGTCCTCGACTTTCTATGGACTAACACTATGACCAGTAGGACTTTAACAATCGTATTTTGAATGTGGAACAGTTTTGAGACTTCCAGAATGTTCAGTGATGGGACATTGGACATTTAGTGGGATGGTTTTTCATGTTGAAAAAATTGTACCTATGCCTTATGAACAAGTCAAAAAATATTTTTATTTATTTATGCCTAAAATAATCTGCTTAACTGACAGAATTTCATTTTAAATGCACATCATTTCCAGGACTTTCAAAAGAATGAAACAATTATTTGCGAAGATGGAGTCATAAATCTTCAAACTTATGAATCTGTCCCAAGGTGATGGCCTAAACTTGCTTTATAATCTGGACTCTTATTGTCGACATTCATAATTAGGACTCTAGTTGATCATTTGGGTTCATGCCTTGCTATCTGAATTACCGTTCCTCACCATGACACAATGTTAACGTAAACTCCCATATCATCTGATGATTTCCAGAACTGAACTCTGGATTCAGTTTAATTCGTTTGGATTATTTGAACTCTATGATTGAGTATTTGCAGTTCCAGAATTAGTATATAAAATCCCATCCAACACCTAAACACTAAGTATAATAACAAAACAAACTTTACATCTGGGCACCATGCATAATAATTACACATCTAGACACCCAACACACAATTTTACATCTAGACACCCAACACACAATTTTACATGTAGACACCCAACACACAATTTTACATCTAGACACCCAACACACAATTTTACATCTAGACACCAAACACACAATTTTACATGTAGACACTAAGCATAATTACACATCTAGACACCCAACACACAATTTTACATCTAGACACCCAACACACAATTTTACATCCAGACACTAAGCATAATTACACATCTAGACACCCAACACACAATTTTACATCTAGACCGCAAAAAAAACTTTATATCTGGGCACCAAGCATAATAATTAGACATCTAGACACCAAACAATGATTTAACATCTAGACACTAAGCATAATTACACATCTAGACACCATGCATAATAATTAAACATTAGGCAGTTAACATCTAGACACCATGCATAATAATTAAACATTAGGCAGTTAACATCTAGACACCATGCATAATAATTAAACATTAGGCAGTTAACATCTAGACACCATGCATAATAATTAAACATTAGGCAGTTAACATCTAGACACCATGCATAATAATTAAACATTAGGCAGTTAACATCTAGACACCATGCATAATAATTAAACATTAGGCAGTTAACATCTAGACACCATGCATAATAATTAAACATTAGGCAGTTTAACATCTAGACACCATGCATAATAATTAAACATTAGGCATTTAACATCTAGACACCATGCATAATAATTAAACATTAGGCAATTAACATCTAGACACCATGCATAATAATTAAACATTAGGCATTTAACATCTAGACACCATGCATAATAATTAAACATTAGGCAATTAACATCTAGACACCATGCATAATAATTAAACATTAGGCAGTAACATCTAGACACCATGCATAATAGTTTTACATCTGGGCATCCAGTATAATAATTTGGATTCCTTCTGATAAGCCAAATTATTAGACTTTAAATTCGATCATGGATTCATTGTCTTAATTTTCATGAAATATAATTTGAACACCAATGAATCACTTGGACCAACCAGTGTAACACTGTTCACTTTCAAACTTTGATTGTGCCAGTGATGAATATCAGGTGTAATAAAAAAATAGATGCTGTCCAAAACGTGTGGTCATGATATTTGTACATATAAAATGAAGATATATTGAGAATAAATTAGAAAAATCCTGGTATGAAAAACTAATTCATTAGAGAGAGAATTATTGGAAAGCTTTGTGCAGGTTTGATTTATGTGGATTTTGGTTAGTGAATTCATTTATTCATACAGACACACAGCATTGTATATATCTTTGGAAATTTCTACACATTTAAGTATCACATTTGGATATTTAATCAGATCTTTTTAAAATTTAGTTATTTAATTTATGCTGTTCGTTTATTGTCTTCTTTCCCATTTCCACAAACAGTTTGGCATTTTGTTACCCATTTGAAAAAAATAATGAAAATGAAAAAAGGCAGAAATATCACTATATACTGTATATACATCTACCATTACATAATGAACTGGCACATCTGGGTTAATGCAGCTTGTCAGACAAATCAGTAGAGCAAACACTATTGACCCAAATCCAATGCTGGGTTGCAGCTGGACTGAACTTGTATGTGTGGTATGTAAGTGCTCTTGAAGAAAGTGAAAAACATTTTGTACACTTTAACTGAGTTTTAATCATACTCATTAGGCATCTGCGTAAAAATAGTTGTATTTTATATTTTAAGATATAAATATGTTTTGGAAAGATTTTAGACTGTAAAGGGAGATAACACATCATTTTTTAAACTTCAGGCATTTCTGGTAAGCAGGTATGTGACAATATTTTCTAATTGAATAGTGTTCCTTCATAGAAGGATATTGTCTGTATTTTAACCTTTGTATGTTATATTTAACAATGCAAATTTTAGCTTTTCTACATTGTATTTGTTAATGCACATTTTTAGCCATTCTATGTCATATGTATGCAGTATTTTTTTAGAGGTGTCCATTTCATTAAAACTATCACAGTGAATATTGGTAATTTTTGTGTTTATGAATGCATTAGACTTTAAACGTACATTGTTATTTGTTTGAATCTGTCCATAATCAGTTTCATTTTTGTGTCACAGTGCATAAACAATAATACAGCTCTCTCTCATAACACCATTCCTTATTATGTAGTTCCTGTTATACCAATTAGGAGGTGGATTCCATTTAATCAAGTGGTGCATTCAACAATGTTACATTGAAAGAGTACTGGATCATGTTCTTCATTAAAATGGAGTATTACCATAAGCTGATAAACTAAGTGAAGAGTTATATTGAGGTAGTACTGAATCATGTTCATTATAATGGAGTATTGCCATAAGCTGATAAACTAAGTGAAGAGTTGACTTGTATTGAGGTAGTGTCACTTTAAGATGGTAAACAAGATGTCAGTTGCTAACTTTCATAAAAGTTCTGTTACCCATCTTAGTTGTCTTCCAGTAAATATATCTTTCATGGTACATAGTGTTTGAATTGGGAAATTTCAGCGGTATCAAATCTTTTTACATTTTTAAATATGATTCCCTAATTTACTTTAGTATTTATCCGCAATACTTTGTATGACTGCTACAAGCACAAAATCAAAGATCTGTTTAATCAAAAACCATTTCAACTGATTTCATTATCTTATGTTCCTTTCAATCCATTATTGCTGCCATATACAACTTATATACAATAATGCAAGTTTAGTGTTCCATAAATACACTGTTATGGCACATGTTCTTGGTTATAAAATTAAATATAAATTTAAAGGAAAGATGATTGCTAATTCCGAGTTTTATTCCTGTTGGAATGAACACATGTCAGTAACCAAAACTGGGTCACAATGACCTGCTTTCCAGAATTCAATTTCAAATATATTTTCACCTATTACCATCAGGCATACACTGAAGTTCTATCTTGGGCCAAAACTAAAATGCTTCTAATTCTGGTGAAATTTCATTATCTTTATTCCATTGCAACCAAACTTGCATTATAATATGAATAAGTGCCACATGCCTGACAAGGTTGCTGTAACCTACTTTCAGTGGTGTTATTTATAATTGCTAACAATGTACTCATTCCACAGAAGTTAGGTATCTTGTGAGCTCCCATTTACAAATCTTTTTTGCTTAAATATGATAGCGCTGTAAGATATTTTGTTTCAGTTCTTGATGTGACACTCGTTTCTACACATATTGTAACATGGATATAAAACAATGATAAAGGATGACATCCTTTAAATTCAAAATCAAACAAAGCAGTATGCCTGTTAACATATCAGATGTTTACAGCTGAATACAGCCATATGTTAACATGTCAGATGTGTACAGCTAAATAGTCATATGATAACATGTCATATGTATACAGCTGAATACAGCCATATGTTAACATATCAGATGTGGATGCTGGAATACAGCCATATGTTAACATGTCAGATGTGTAGAGCTGAATACAGCCATATGTTAACATATCAGATGTGGATGCTGGAATACAGCCATATGTTAACATGTCAGATGTGTAGAGCTGAATAGAGCCGTATGTTAACATGTCGTGTACAGCTGAATAGAGACTTGTGTTAACATGTTAACAAGTGTACAGTTCCAGAGGACATTATGTCCATTTATGTCAGAAAAGTGTACAGCTGAATAGAGCCGTATGTTAACATGTCATATGTACAGCTGAATAGAGACTTGTGTTAACATGTTAAAAAGTGTACAGTTCCAGAGGACATTATGTCCATTTATGTCAGAAAAGTGTACAGTGGAATAGAGCAACATGTCTGTGTCAAAAATGTCTAACTGAATAGAGCAATATGTCAATTTATGTCAAAAAGTGTGCCAGTACATAAGAAAGTGTATACAACTGAATAAATATTTAAAGACCTCAGCTAAAACATTGTCACATCATGCAGGGATATATCCAGGTCAAAGAGGTGCCAACATTCATCCCCTCTTAAGGCATAACAGTGGGTCTATTCTACATCGCTGCATCCAACAGGAATGGGGGATGGGGTGGATGGATACTGTATCATGACTACTTAGTATGTTATACAAATAAAGATTTTCTTTTCCTGAGATCCCCAGGATGTTTGGCATCATTTTAAAAATTTTCAATATTTGGCCAGTTAACTTTTTTAATTTATTTTGGCCATAAGCAATGGCATACTGCAGTATTCAGTTTTAAACTGTAAGACCCAAGTACTACATTTTGCCTAGATTTGGAGAGACCCAAGTACTACATTTTGCCTAGATTTGGAGAGACCCATGTACTACATTTTGCCTTGACAAAGAGACCAATGTATTACATTTTGCCTAGATTTGGAGAGACCCATGTACTACATTTTGCCTTGACAAAGAGACCAATGTATTACATTTTGCCTAGATTTGGAGAGACCCATGTACTACATTTTGCCTTGATTCTGAGAGACCCATGTACTACATTTCACCTAGATTCGAAGAGACCCATGTACTACATTTTGCCTTGATTCTGAGAGACCCATGTACTACATTTCACCTAGATTTGAAGAGACCCATGTAGTACATTTTGCCTTGATTCTGAGAGACCCATGTACATTTCACCTAGATTAGGTAAAACCAGCACACAACATTTCGCCTTGATTCGGAGAGACCCATGCACTATAATTTGCCTAGATTCAGAGAGACCCATGTACTACATTTCACCTAGATTCGGAGATACCCTTGTACTACATTTTGCCTAGACTAGATAAGACCCATGTACTACATTTCACCTAGATTCGTAGAGACCCTTGTACTACATTTTGCCTAGATTAGGTAAGACCCATGTACTACATTTTGCCTAGACAGAGACCAATGTATTACATTTTGCCTAGACAGACCAATGTATTACATTTTGCCTAGACAGAGACCAATGTATTACATTTTGCCTAGATTAGGTAAGACCCATGTACTACATTTTGCCTAGACAGAGACCAATGTATTACATTTTGCCTAGACAGACCAATGTATTACATTTTGCCTAGACAGAGACCAATGTATTATATTTTGCCTAGATTAGTAAGACCCATGTACTACTTTTTTCTTAGATTAGATAAGACCCATGTACTACATTTTGCCTAGACAGAGAGACCAATGTACAACATTTCGCGTAGATTCGGAGAGACCCATGTACTACATTTTGCCTAGATTAGATAAGACCCATGTACTACATTTTGCCTAGATTAGACAAGACCCATGTACTACATTTTGCCTAGATTTGGAGAGACCCATGTACTACATTTTGCCTAGATGCAGAGAGACCCGTGAAGTACACTTGACTTTATTCAGTTGTACATTTTTTTACATGCGCTGGCATGATGTGCTATTCTGTTGTACACTTTCTGACATGTACTTGCATGATGCTCTATTCACTTTTTGACAGGCATTGGTGTACTGCGCTATTCTATTGTACACAGTATGACATGTATTAGTACACTGCTCTATTCAGTTGTACACTTTTTCACATTGCTGGACATTTTGCTCTATTCAGTTGTACACTTTTTGACATACACTGGCATGCTGCTCTATTTAGTTGTACACTTTGGACATGTATTGGTATAATGCTATAGTCTGTTGTACACATTATGATATGTATTAGTACACTGCTCTATTCAGTTGTACAGTTTTTAACATACACTGGCATGCTGCTCTATTCATTTGTACACATTTGGACATGTATTGATATAATGCTATAGTCTGTTGTACACATGATATGTATTAGTACACTGCTCTATTCAGTTGTACACTTTTTCACATTGCTGGACATTTTGCTCTATTCAGTTGTACACTTCTTGACATACACTGGCATGCTGCTCTATTCAGTTGTACACTTTTGGACATGTATTGGTATAATGCTATAGTCTGTTGTACACAATGTGACATGTATTAGTACAGTCTATTCAGTTGTACACATTTAGACATGTATTGGTATAAGGCTATAGTCAGTTGTACACTTTGTGACATGTACTTTATTTTATTTTTAAATACCCAGAAATATATGCATATTTTGTTATAAAGACTTTTCCGGACTTGTTTATTTTGTGGTACAGTTATTGTTATTTACTTAAATGATTACCTTGTGTTGTGTAAAAAACATGAGTATATTTTTAAATATTTAAGATTAGTGTGACTGTTACAGGTGCCACATGGTGCTAGCTGCCAAACAAGTCTTGTTTTCAATTTTGTGAATGGCTTTTGAAGGTAGATATGTCAGATATTCCAGATAGCCACTTTATGTTTCTTGTTAACAAAGTCAGTTCACAAAACCAAGAATTTTTTTTTTTAAAGTATAGTACAATAAAAATAGTTAACCATCTATCACAGTCCCTAATGCTGTGTGTAATTTTTTTCCACCTGAATGTTTTATATACATGTTTTTAAAAAAACATTTCCATGACATTCAATTTCTTTAAATAAAATGCAAACATTTTTATCTCTTGCTTTAAAACTGCAAATATGGGTTGCTTGTGTTTTTATATTCCCCTTTTCTTTCTTTCACTTTGAAATTTCATGTTTTCACTTTTTTCTGATTTTGATCCATTATTTTTATCAGTTTCAATACTACATCTGTGACATTAACACAATTCATTGTCAACAGTTTTAAAAAAAGGTAGTTTTACCAAACACTGACATATTATTTATAGTTGTAAAAAATTTAATCTATGATGGTTGGGGGTGGGGGGAATAAAATTTGCAACTTCTAGTTTGTGTATAAGGTATTTGGTAGGTACATTGATGTTGATTACTAGTTATCCATTTGGGCAGATTTTCTGTGAAATTTCCTGAGATTCCAGTGAAAAACTATTTGCTCTGAACACTGATCTCACCATGTATTTTGCTATGGCTCAATGACCCTTGAAGGATGACAATTTATTTAGATATATTTGGTTTACCTATATGTTGGTCAGAACAGTTCCTGTTCTCTGGGTTACAATGTGTGTGTGTGTGTGTGTGTGTGTGTGCGCGTGTGATTTGGAGTTGTAATGTAGCTTTACATTCTTTTTAGTCATAGCGCTATGACATCTGTTAATATGTACTTTTTATGAGAGTGACATGTAAGGTGAAGTTGTTTGCATTTAAAATATGCACAGTGGAGAGAATGTTGGCATACCTCAATGCTACTTTAATGTAATGTGGCTGACATTTCTTTGGATATTGTACTTTTGGAAATTGTAAATGATCAAAGCACACTAACACCAGTGATGTTTCGATACCTTTCCAACAGTGATATTCTTATACCATACCACTCAACCAAAGACATAATTGCACCCCTTCACCAATGATGTTCCCATACCACTCCATCAATGACATTGTCACACCCCTCCACGAGTGCATTGTTGACTTACAATTTGAATGGGCAGTTAATTCCACTTTCTTGGGCCCTGGTATGCAAAAGAAAGTTGTCCATATGAATTCGTTTTCATAGTGGGATTAATGAGTATATGATTGTCAGAAGAGGAGCATAAATATCTTGCTTGTGTATACACATGGGTGAGGCCATATATGTATTCTGGACTGGAGTCCTTCAGTGAAACATAGCACAGAACAAATTTTGTGTTTGATTTTGGATCTAGCCAGTGTTGGGTACAGAACAGCAGTGAGGTGTGCTCAGATCGTGGTACTCTGAAGATGATCGGAGCAGCTGTGTTTTGAACTTTTTGAAGTTTTTGGAGTAGATATTGAGACGAACCAGACAATTGAGTTACAATAGTCCAGTCTTGAAAGTACTAATGAACACAGTATTTTAGTGGCATCAACTGAAAGATTTTTGTGAATGGAGCTGATGCATTTCAGCTCAAGATGTGCAGCCTTGCATATTTTCATGACATGTTGGTGCAATGTGAGAGTACTGTCCAGAGTAACACCTAGGTTTCATACTGACTGAATTAAATGTTGGTGTTGCTGTTATTTATTGTTTGAGGTAAAGGATGTGAATGAGAGTCTTTGTTGTTGTGATCAGCATGGCCTCAGTATTATCATCAATCATCTGCAGCTTGTTACATGTCATCCATGTTTTCACATCAGAAATGCACCTCTCTACTCCTTGGATGGTAGCATGAACTTCATTTGGGTGGCTAGACTTGTATATTTGAGTGTCATCAACGTACAGTGGTGAGACACTGAGTGATATACGGCACTTGAGAGCGGCTGAGTGTATAGAATGAGGAGAACAAGTCAAAGAACAGACCCCTGTGGAACACCACAACATAGGTCAACTGTGTTGAAGTGTATTCCATTTGCATATACAATTTGCGTCTTGTTCACAAATTAGGACTTGAACCACTGTAAGGTTTTATTGTGAATACCAAATACGTGCTGGAGAGGGTGAAGTAATATATCATGGTGTAATGTGTCAAATGCTGCAAACAAATCAAGGAGGGTGAGGACTAATCTTTCTGCTATCCAAAGCAGAGAGAATGTCATTAAATACTTTCAGAAGAGTAGTTTCAGTACTGTGGCAAGGGAGTATGCAGACTGTACATTGCTAAAAATACTGTTTGAATTTAAATGAGATAAAAGTTGGATTAGAACAACTTTTCGTAAGATTTTTTTTTATATGAACGGGAGATTATAAACTGGGCGGTAGTTCTTTAAATCGTTATGGTCGATAATGTATGACACTTGAGAGTGTTCTTGTTCACCTCCAGGAGTGCATACTAGAAATTTCAAAATTAATAATTGGTGGAAAGATCACTTGCTATCAATCTTCCATCCTGTACTTCGTATGTCAATATATTGTATGGCAACAAGCCATTACAAATTAGGTAGACCTTGGTTATGTGGCAACATGGATGTCTGCTGTGTGTGTGTTGCGGTGGGGGAGGTTGCATAGTAAATAAACAGCACAACTGATTAAAATTTGTTCTTTAGTTGCCAGTCATTCACAAGCACATGTTGGCGCATTCCATATTAAGATTATTTGTGTTAAGGTTTGTTCATCGTTATTCGCCAAGACCTTTACATAATTTCTTCGATTCTGTCCTACAAGTTCCTTAACGAATAGGCGCAAATAGTATCCAGATAATGTCTATATAAAAATAGGACGAATTTGGATATTTGAAATTTAAGTTGCAATTATTATGAGCTTGGTATTCACCGGCTAAATTGCAATCAGATATGAAGAAGACCACACTATTCACTGGTTAAATTGCAATCGGTATGACTAAGACCACAATATTCATTGGTTACATAGCCATCGGTATGACTAAGACCACAATATTCATTGGTTACATAGCCATCGATATGACTAAGACCACAATATTCATTGGTTACATAGCCATCGGTATGACTAAGACCACAATATTCATTTGTTACATAGCCATCGATATGACTAAGACCACAATATTCATTGGTTACATAGCCATCGGTATGACTAAGACCACAATATTCATTTGTTACATAGCCATCGATATGACTAAGACCACAATATTCATTGGTTACATAGCCATCGATATGACTAAGA
Source organism: Unio pictorum (assembly GCA_030141615.1). Taxonomy (NCBI): domain Eukaryota; kingdom Metazoa; phylum Mollusca; class Bivalvia; order Unionida; family Unionidae; genus Unio; species Unio pictorum. The sequence continues at coordinate 5,271,589 of JARLTB010000201.1, forward strand.
CCACAATATTCATTGGTCACATAGCCATCGATATGACTAAGACCACAATATTCATTGGTCACATAGCCATCGATATGACTAAGACCACAATATTCATTGGTCACATAGCCATCGGTATGACTAAGACCACAATATTCATTTGTTACATAGCCATCGATATGACTAAGACCACAATATTCATTGGTTACATAGCCATCGGTATGACTAAGACCACAATATTCATTGGTTACATAGCCATCGGTATGACTAAGACCACAATATTCATTGGTTACATAGCCATCGGTATGACTAAGACCACAATATTCATTGGTTACATAGCCATCGATATGACTAAGACCACAATATTCATTGGTTACATAGCCATCGATATGACTAAGACCACAATATTCATTGGTTACATAGCCATCGATATGACTAAGACCACAATATTCATTGGTTACATAGCCATCGGTATGACTAAGACCACAATATTCATTGGTTACATAGCCATCGGTATGACTAAGACCACAATATTCATTGGTTACATAGCCATCGGTATGACTAAGACCACAATATTCATTGGTTACATAGCCATCGATATGACTAAGACCACAATATTCATTGGTTACATAGCCATCGATATGACTAAGACCACAATATTCATTGGTTACATAGCCATCGGTATGACTAAGACCACAATATTCATTGGTCACATAGCCATCGATATGACTAAGACCACAATATTCATTGGTTACATAGCCATCGGTATGACTAAGACCACAATATTCATTGGTTACATAGCCATCGGTATGACTAAGACCACAATATTCATTGGTCACATAGCCATCGATATGACTAAGACCACAATATTCATTGGTCACATAGCCATCGGTATGACTAAGACCACAATATTCATTGGTCACATAGCCATCGGTATGACTAAGACCACAATATTCATTGGTTACATAGCCATCGGTATGACTAAGACCACAATATTCATTGGTTACATAGCCATCGGTATGACTAAGACCACAATATTCATTGGTTAAATTACAATCGGTATGAGAGACCACAATATTCACGTGAAATAAAAATGTCTCCTAGCTTTGCCTTTGAATATATTTATGATGAATGTGACAAATGTTACCTAAATTAAACTTCTTTTTATCTTTATCGATGAATATCTAAGTTTTTTATGTTCTCAATTTTTCATACACTGTAGACACTTTAAACTGCACCTTATATTTTATAAAATTTGTAATACAGATATTTCCTAAATAAAATGGCTGCATTTATGTGAATCTACTTTGGATTGTCCAACATATTTAAAGTTTTTAATTACTAAACTAAATATGTATGTTCAAGTTCTGAGGCAATTTTTTTCCTGAATAGGCCACTTTGTGAGACTACTTTCTGAGAGTAGATTTCAGTAAAAGTTGCGTGTTTACAAATTGTTGAAAACATTCCTCTTCATTCTTGATAATATGAGGTACAACATAATTAAATAATAGATAAGTTTTGTTTAATACCTGCAGTAATTTGATGCAAAAACTGCATAGTTCGATTGAAGTCCCAGTCACTGCATAGCCTTTTTAATTGCATGTCACTGCATCGAGTATTTAATTGCCATGTCACCGCATAGTCTTTAATTGGGATGTCACTGCATAGTGTTTAATTGCGATGTCACTACATAGAGTCTTTTTAATTACGATGTCATTGCATAGGTTTTTTAATTGCGATGTCACTGCATGGAATCTTTTTAATTGCGATGTCATTGCATAGGTTTTGTAATTGCGATGTCACTGCATAGTCTTTAATTGCGATGTCATTGCATAGGTTTTGTAATTGCGATGTCACTGCATAGCCTTTTTAATTGCGATGTCACTGCATAAAGTATTTAATTGCGATGTCACTGCATAGTCTTTTTAATTGCGATGTCACTGCGTCTAGTCTTTAATTGCAATGTCACTGCATACTCTTTAATTGCGATGTCACTGCATAGTCTCTTTAATTGCGATGTCACTGCATAGTCTGCTAGATCGCAGTTCACTTGTAAGAAGATAACCGGGTGGTATTTCGGATTTAGAACACAATTGATGGTGATACAAATAAAAAAATTAAATGACAAATGATTTGCTTTTTAAATTAATTATGATTAACATAAGAGTGTATATGATCCTAATATTGGATCAATTACCATAAAACGCATGGACTTCATAATTAAATACAAATAAACGACCTTACACATTACAAAGACAAGGATGAATGATTTACAGCGATTTCAACACGAAAAGAATTATGCTTTTTACTCTAACAGTAAAAAAATATTTTTACTCATAGTAAAATGTATTCACTCGAACAGTGAAATTATGTAAACAAAAGGGACATAAAAATTATCTTTCCAGTCCCAAAAGCACACTGCCACTGGGTTTCACGAACCCCAAAAATTAGCCAACAGCTAAAAGTTTACTTGTATGGGTTATAGACTAAAGTCACCTGCACACTTTGCTACCAGTTACACTGACCAATCAAGCTGTTAGTATTCCAGGTTGATCAATCAAGCAACAGCACCTACCAATTTGTCAGCAACGTACGATCCCCTGCTACTCGACCAACAACACTATTCAGCCATACGGCTGCTATGGTTCTGCTTTAAGTCTGATATGGTCGAATTCGTAGTTAGCTCTGCAGCTGATGACACGTCAACTGCGATCACTCTGATCAACTCAAAATATATCCAGTGCCGTGTAATATTCATGACACTGGCATACATGATAAAACGTAATGACGTTACTTACGGTAAGCTATACAGAATGCATTATCGGCACAATATTTACAAAACAATTCAGAAGTTCAGAAGTTTACTGAACCTTGCCCGAAAAGAATCCTACAGTACTAAACGCTTCTTAAAAATGCTACTTCGTATTGCCAATATATATCTTTTTAAATCACAAACAATAATGGAAAATTTTTGCCTTATACCACGTAGACTGAATCTACATAGTATACAAAGATAAACGTGATAGTACAGTAGTTATAAATTATACATAAGAATTTAATAACTAACATACCTCTGCAGCTATGTGTAAGTCCTTAAAGAAGACTATTCCCTGACAAGATGTCGGTAAGGCATTCATACACAGATATCGACTGTGCACTGGAAGCATTCAGAAAGCTCGTCGCACGTGCGGCATAGCATGAACCGAACTCACTATATATATGTACACACACACACACACAAGAATGAAAAAGAATACATGTATTTAATGAATAAAAGGATTTATACAATTCCGTGACAGTCAATGTATCGAGTCTTGATTGCATTGCCACTGTATCGAGTCTACTTGATTTTTTTGGGTTTACTTTTATTCAGAGAAAATGTAGTGAAACAAAGTACAGAAATACCTGTAGAGGTTTCCCTTTATTTAGGTTGGGGTGGGGTGCTCCCAATATTATTTCAATTATTACAGAAGACCCACCCTGACTCGTTTTTATCAGAAATTAAAGAAGTGATAGAGAGATGCAAAGCTCCGAGCCCCATATCAGCGGTGCCGACAGTTAAAATAATGAATACACAAAATGTGAAATTCAATTAACAACAATTTAATATCATTCAATAACAGTCATTTCTCAAATAAAATTCAAATTGAAACCATATCACTCGCAATTCTTTCGACCAAGTGACAGCCTATTTCATCATCTGACTTAGTATGATAGATTTTCCTCCTGTCCTGTGTTCCTACTCATCTGAATTATCTTTCTCTGGACTGGTAATCCAATTCCATCTAGTCCTTCTAACTTCTGCCTCCGTTCTTCCCTTTTCTTTGTCTCCCAGAGGTTCGGACCAAATACACTGGGGTAATTCCCTCTGTCTCATACAGTTCCTCTGGTCCTTAAAAGCTTTATGTACTGCAGCTCTTGTAATTCCCAGAATAACAAGTTTCTCGCCATTTTCGAATGACGTAGGAGTAGCTTATCTTCCGTTATAATTTCCGCAAGCTGGTTTAGCAACTACTGCGTTCAGTTATCAAGATAATAGATTTAAGCTTGCGATTCTAATGTTGGCCACGCCTTGTTCAATTCCGAGTGGATGTTGATTCATATAATTATCAGACACTGCTCCCTCACAACAGTCTGCCAAGGTTGGATTTACGACCCCCACTTGATGTTTCTTTGATCCAAACACAGAATTCTACCAATTACACGTGAAACATGTGATGACAATTATTATCATGTAACTGGCTACCCAAAATAAGGCCAGTCATGGATTTTATGACCATTAAAAAAAACTGGCTTCACACCTCATTGTGACTTTCATACATATTTACGGCAAGAAATTATTAGCCTCAGGGTCTAACATATACATATTGAAATCTGGTTAATCCTTACACCGTGACACCTCCCTCCCCCAACCACGCTTGACAATAAAATAGAGATTTTATTCCCCAAATTTGCTCCAAATACAAATGTGCGTTACCACGCAATAAACAAAAAATCATAGCGACATCACACGCTGATTACAGACACAAATATGCACCCGACATACGGTTATTTATATTGCGATCTATGCCATTCCAGCGCTCTGTTCCTTTCACGTATCTAAAATGCATCTGATACTGCTGTAAGAACAGCGACCATCGCTTCTTGAGCGTGTTCTTCAATGTCCCGTTAAACCGCTAGACCAGTCCGTTACATTAGAGGTGATACGGTGTAGTCGTGAGGTGTTTAATCGACATCAATCGGTTTACCTCTGCCATCACGCGACTCATGAATTGTGCCCCATGCTCAGTCAGGATCTCGTCGGGCACTCCGACACTTGACCAAATCCAAACCCGCGCTTCATCGACGGTTTCCTAATCAATATTACGCAAAGCAACGGCCTCCGGATAGCGTGTAGCGTAATCTACGATCGTTTGAATATATAGATTCCCGTGCGATGACCCGGATTTTATCGATCTGATTAGGTCCATCACGACGCGTCGAAAGGGTTCATCAGAAAAGGGGGTTCCCCTCAAGGGGACGGGTCGATGATCGGTGTTCGGTGCCATTCATTTACACTTGTCACAAGAAAGACAGATTCGCTTGACCTCTCCCTGGATCCCTGGCCAGTAAAAGTCTTTGACAAGACGGTCACGTGTCTTGGCAATTCCCATGTGTACTCCCATGAGGCTTTCGTGCGCCATTTTTAACACTTTGCCTCGCTTCTCTTTCGCCACCACGACTTGCTTAAAGTGTTCGCTGCCTTTCCTGGCGTGGAGATACAAGATCCCCTTCTTGTACGTGAACTTCACCGCGACATTCGGAGTTTCCTTCTTCGTTCCCTCTTCAGCGTATTTGTGTAACTGCACCAGAGTTACGTCCTCCTGCTGAAGCTTCCTCGATTCCTCTAGAAGTACGTTACTGATCGGTGTCGACGTAACTTCCATCGGAGGTGGTTTCGTCTGTGGACTCTTGGATCTGGTTTCCACAGCAGCAGGTTTCGGGGTTCGGTTGTGGCTACACATAACGACATCCCAATAAGACGTCATGTGACAGTGCAGCCAAGTACGCAGCTTCAATTTTCCCCTTTACGTTTGGTGAATCGAGGTCAATGACAGCCACTGGCAACGAGTCACGCGCGCTGTTCGCGTACTGGACTTCAATTACCTCCCCTGTGTAGTCCTCGAGCTTCACGCATTTCTTGTCGACAATGGCTGGAACGCAACACCCAGTGTCTCCGTTGACAGTTGCGGACGCAAGGTTTGCTGGTTTACAGCTTGTCTCCGGTTCGTACTCTTGTCTAGCAACGGCATTCACCTGGGTCTGCCTGCCTTAGACAGTCCCTGACAAAATAATCCTGGCGCTTGCAGCTGAAACACGTTGGCGGCCCTCGCCGATCTGCAAGTCCGGTTTTTGTGGGTGAGGCCTGTCAGGGTCTGTAGGTGGTATCCTTATCTAAGAATCGTCCTCCGACCTTTTCGTCGCCCTAAAGGTTACGAACAGCCAGCTCTCCCTTCCCCACACGACATAACTCAGTGGTTCGGGATCAGTCGGCGCCCCTAGAACCTCCACTCTTCGAGTGTGCCTCTTCGTACCTCTCCGCCATGCTAGAGATTTCTTGGAAAGTCCAGTGTTCTCTCTCTCTGCTAGAAAGACTGCCAACTCGCGACGGTGCGTACTCAGGACATGTTCCTTGAGTATGACTTCGCGTAGCCCGTCGTACGATCGTTCGACTTTGGCCATCTTCATCCACTTCTCAAATAACCTTCGAACGTGGGTGTGGAATTGAGAGTGGCACTCCGTTGTCTTTTTTCGTCCAGTCCCAAAAAGGTTTACGGTACGTTTCTGCAGTCAGCCGATAATAGCAAAGAAAGGCCTTCTTGACCGCATTGTAGTCATCAGCCTCGTCGACAGCTAGGTTGTGGTAAATTTGGCGAGCTGCACCTTACAAAAAGGCTGAGACGTTGATCGCCCAATGCTGCAAGTAAATTGTGAGTGGCCGCGAGTTTCTCAAACTGCACGTGAAAATCTTCAATGGACTCGTATTTGTCATTGAATCGCGGCATACCTATCTGTACCATTCGGTGGTCGATGAGTGGTCGTACGCTTCCCCCTGGGATAGTACTGGAGTCGTCTCTATCGTTAGCCCTAGCTCCTACCCTTACCTTTTCGAATTCCAGAGCGTGATAGAGCTCTCGTTCTTATAAGCCTCAGGGTCTAACATATACATGTTGAAATCTGTTTAATCCTTACAACATAACATTACCTTTCATGAAATAAATAACTGCTGTATTTAAGGTCATCGTGTGTAATGAATCTTACCTCCCTTGAAATCACTGCTACCGTCTTTAGGGTCATCGTGTATAAGGAATATTACCTGTCTGGAAATTTCAGCATGCCGTCTTTAGGATCATCGTGTATGAAGAATGTTACATACCTTGAAATCACTGCCTGTCACATTTAAGGTCATCGTATATGAGGAATCTAATCTCCCTTGAAATCATTACTTTCATAGTTAGGGTAATCGTGTATGCGGAATATTACCTCCCATGAAATCACTGTTGATATTATTATTATTATTATTAGTAGTAGTAGTAGTAGTAGTAGTAGTAGTAGTAGTAGTAGTAGTAGTAGTAGTAGTAATAATAATAGTAGTAGTAGTAGTAGTAGTAGTAGTAGTAGTAGTAGTAGTAGTAGTGTTCTTGTTATTATTATCTCTTCGTTCTTATTTTGCATTATGGACAAGTTTAATATTTTTGTCAAATATTTATAATCCAGAGGGAGGTGGACGATAACAATGCGGATATCTATTTCATGGGAGATAAGTTTGATTGAAATGAGAACCATTCAGACAATGGAACGTCGATTATACAATCTTGTCTGAAGATTAATAATGGTCTGCTTTTATCGCGATCGAAAAAAAGCCTGAAATAAATCTGAATTCTAGTAAATCGAAACATCAATTCATAACGGTATGACATCTCTGCTCTAAACTTCAAACACTTAATTTACAAAAATAGAAATTTAAAAGCATTTTCCTGTTTTAACTGTATTGTCCACAAGTAAAGTATAACGGCAGGTACAATATAAGCAACAAAGAGGGTGAACAAACCTTTTACTGAAACGTCATTTTTGAAAAATAAAGCTTCCTACGAAAATGAAAATTACAAAGTCAATAACGGCAACCCGAAGCCTCTAACTGACCGAGAATGTGTGAATATCGTTGAGTAACATAAATTATATCTGTGTTTTTATTTCTGCCTCGAGAAAATATTATTGCCGGATTTGTTTGTTTGTCCAGCATTACATCATCGTAGATAACTAAATTATTAATAAATCCATCGAGTTCATCTACAGACTGAGCTTCATCAATATCGGTTATAAAATCAATAATATCATCACCATTTTTAATCGACAATTTTGCGTTTTCATTAAAATCTTTAAGCGCTTCTTAACCACAACTGACGGAGTTACTAAATATAACTTATCCCATTTAAGCCATCTCATTATTAGACTAAGTATTAATTGTGTCTTACCAGAGCATCCACCCAGATAACTGGATTAACAATAATATAAACAAAACATAAAAGGGTTGCACGCGTGTGAAATGTGCTACAAAAATTAAATGTGTCCCTCTTTCAAAAAAAAGGTGGTGATATCGCTACTTCATTATAAAAATTACCAAGAACTCCATGGATAAATACCCAGGAGTAAAACATCTTCCAGGATATAATTGTTGCAGTCCCGGAACCCGACTTGATATTCGACTTGACCAACGAGATCAACCAAGACCTTGAAGGTATGCAATAAATGCAACTGATCAACAATATCATGATCATGATGTAGCTCATGAAGAATATTTACAACAACGACACATTGTATCTGTATTGTTGATTCATTTTTTAAATTCTATAAATAAATAAAAATCTTTCAGAGAATCATTAGCTAATTGGTTGGTAAGATCCGCGACAAAAGGTAAACTAGTATTAAGGGCTGGTAATTAATCAACCGATTATTATTATAATGGATTCAATTTATTATAGCCCAAGAGGATATTGGAGGGTATTGTCTGTGTTTGTAATGTTGAATACCATATCGGAGTTTGAAGTCCGCCAACATATTTAAATATATTTTGGTGGCGACAGTTCATATGAATCAAAATAAATAATTCCACGTGGATCAATCGCGTATGCATCTCAATGAGTACATGGACTAGAACTTTAATCGAAATTAATCATACCGGTTTCAACACTGTTCGGTTGATCGCGCAATTGATCACGCATAAAACACCTTTACAAATTTATTTTTAAGCTTTCAGCAGTATTAATTAAATCGATATTGGGCATAGGCAGTATCAACGAAGTGTCCAGAGGGTCTAAGACCTTTTCCGTGCCACAAAAAGGATTAGACCCTTTCTCTGTTGATTTTCGTTTCCAACACCACCAAGTGCAACTGATTTTACGACAGCTGACGCAGCAGCCAGCTATTAAATCTGGTATAGCTGCAAAAGTAGAAATATACCACCTGTTTTATTGTATCTTTAATGGAACTCTGATTCTAAAGCGTTGTTAAAATGTTTCAGCTGAGGTTTAGTTTAGTGATAATTTGTTTGGACAGCTGCTAGAAGCTTGATCTTTCTTTAATGTTATTTTTGTTCCTCACTTACTCCCAAGGGTTGACTGTAAAACAAATTACCTGATTAGAAGTCAGAGTGACATTAATCTGACTATGTGACATAAGATCATAAGCAATTTAATTACATGTTTTCAACCGAGGCATAAATTACTCTCATTCGTCCACCAACACCATCAAGTAGCATTGTTTCTTCGCTAAGTATAACAGCAATTGTTGTATAATTAGGAATAGCACCAACATCTCTATTTACATGATTTCACAAGTGTATATCAACTAAAGACTGTCGAAATCAAGATGTTCCAGTGAGACGTATTAGATCGGATATAGATTTGTGAAATCCAGTTGTGATATTTGCAAACCAGTATCAATATTTTGACCACGTCCCATAATGTTATCAAAAGATGATATGCACGTGCTACATGATTTTGATCAAACTTCAATAATATCTTCAGATGGTTTTTGATGCCCATTTATTCTTAAGGAAACATAACTCAAGTTTCGCAACGGCTACTATACCTTCTTCTTCATTATTTACCCGTTCAGCAATTTTGTAAAGAAAGACGAACATATGACGTGGTGAAGTAACACCTTGTTGTGATGCTATATGCCATGTACATAAACCATTAATTGCGCTTTGAACATAAATGTGTGGTCACTGATAATGCTGATTTACCTCCCCGATATATACAAGGTAAAAAATTTTGTTCATCAGCAACTGCTGAAGTTATTATTGGCATCCCTAACGAGAGTTTTGTTAATATTACTTAAACAGATTCAAACTACATTGGATCGTCAGATTGCATCCTTGGCATCACTTTCTCTAACAAGTACAACTGTGTGATTGGCTCGGAAATGACCTTTCTAGCATTTATGCAAAATCCAAAGATGTGAGACAGCGGAACTGCGCGTGAAAATCTTATATTATAACCTTTTAACATTGATTTACCTGTTGCGAATTCTAAATTACAACGTGTATTAACGCTAAACATTACATTTTGTACGTCAGCATCAGCAGTGTTGACATTGTTTCTTGGTCATCCTATATTATACTATCTGTTGTCATCAAAGTCAGTTACATTCTTTGCAAGCATCATTGACAGGCTAGCTCATCCTGTGTAATCATCGGAATATTTTGCTGGGCCAATTATCGTTGTAGCAACAACGACGTCTTTTTTAATCGATTCAATATTTTTTCCATCATTGCGATAGAAGCACTGTCGAATAGCGCCATAATTCCATTGTTAAAAAAACCAACAACAACATTAGCTCCGTATGGTGTATTAGCGGCGACGTCCGCTTCAAATTCTCCTTCTCCTTCAATAAATCGCTAGCGGGTAAGAAATATCTACTTATATCCTGAATTTACAGTTCAGTTCGTCCACGCTGATTTGGCTGTCGTGCGTTATAAGAATAATACTGATAGTCGCGTATTGAGTCATCTTTGAGAACTGGCGTATCCATGTCGAATGCGGGATTAGATATACGTTTGAGCATATTTATTATAATTGTTATCCTCTAACACGAAGATCACTTCCTACTATCAAAATTGCGGTTCTGTTTTTCTACTTCATCAGACAACTCTGCTAGCTTTTTTTTGCAGCTAGACTTAATATGTTACCTACATTTGCAGGCAAAACTTCAGTACTTTGCAATTTTATTAGTTGATGTTTTCGTCGAATTAACCGTGCTAATATATCTTTGATTGCCGAGAACGCTTTACCTGCAACATTACCATTAGCACCGATACCTTTACACGAACAACGTCAATATCTTTCATTTTTAGTCGTTTTTCAAATATTAGCTGCCTCATTAATACATTCTGGAGAATTATTTTCAGCACGTTTTATGTCAATCAGAATTTATAATCAATCAACATCATAAATGACGTTGTTAGGACACGGAGTAATATGACCATTTCCTTGAGTGTTACCACTTCCGGTTACTCCTTCTTTCTTCTTACTTGGAAAAAAACGTATTTCCCACATTTGACTAGGTTCACTAAATTTAGGGTCTTTTTCTTTTTCTCTTTCAGCTTCTTCATCGCTTATTGTTTGAGATGGTTGCTCTCCTAAAGTTAATAGTTCTTGTGATTCTAGTCGTTGTAATTTTTAAAAAATATATTCATTTACTTTAGAAATAAAATCATCATATCTTACATCTTCTTTTCTATCGATCCTATTACTCCCATTGCGTACTCTATAAACCCAATCGTACCAGATTTCACTTTTTATATATTTATTAGAGTAAGCCGGTTTAAAAAAATACTTTTTTTTAAAAACTATCCATGGTAAATTTTAAGCAAATTTGCCTCTTCAATATTCGTTATGTGGGAAACACCCTCGCCGTTAAATCTATCACCTAATTTTATTTTACTTTTGTTTGAATTCTGGTTCTGATTATGATAATCTTACATTTCGTCTTTTCAGCATTAGAATCGTTAGTACCTTCAAGTATTTCTTCCGCGACTCTGCCAAGTGGTTAAGCAGCACCTATTTTAGCTGTAAGTTTTTGCAGAATCGTTTTCTTAGTTCTTGCCGCTATTTTACCAGTTGCAACGGCAATTTGTTCTAACGTAGGACGAATACTTTCGGTAGCCTCTGTAACTCTTTCAGTAATTTTAGAAATAGGTTAGAATAATTGTTCTGAACTCTCTGCAAAATCAACCCGAAGTTTTGACATTCTTGCCATTTTTTGTCTGACAGAATCACAAACTGGAAGAAATTTCTTAATTGTATCTAGAAGCTATCGAGCTAATCTAACTCCATACGAATGCATAGCTAGTGCCATTATTGATATAATAATAATAATAATAATAATAATAATAATAATAATAATAATAATAATAATAAATTTGGAGTATGTGTTAGTGAATTTGAACCATGCTGGGGTCGTTAGTAGTGAATTTGGGTACAAGCCGAATGACTGTCCCTTTTGGTAACATAGTCCATATTAAAATTCCGCGGTGTATAAAAGTGGTGTGATTGAAATGGCAGTATTTATGGGGGAAATATAATGGAATCAATAAGTTGGAACTTGGTAGGTACCGTTTATGTGTCCATAGGGAAAATGGGCGTATGTATATGAGCGTGATACGCCGGAAATTCTGTGGATTGACTGGCCTAGGGTCGCACAGTTAAATATTTCCCAGTTAGTAAGGGAATACTAGTGGAATTTCTGTGGCATGACAAGCTATCGGTACGGAATTAGGATGATAAAGAAGAAAAACCATGCTAATGTGCGGTTAATGGACTCTTGGGCAAGTTGTCTCCTCTGGGTCGCCAATTGATTAGAGCAAAGATTATTAAATATAGCAGACACGTCTCTCTTTCCATTTTACAACTCAAGTTGTATGGAAGTCTTTGGAAATTTGGGGAAAACATATGACTTCCAGCGTGACTCGCGCCAGGGTTTTGACACCGCTCGGTCAAGTGAATACCCCTGTGCGTGTAACAATAATAATAATAATAATAATAATAATAATAATAATAATAATAATAATAATAATAATAATTTGATTACTCAAACCTAAACAGCAGCAGAGATGGTGCGACCTCGATGAAACGTCTGGGTTGTTAAACAATACATACATACAACATTTTAAAAATAACCCACTAATGACAAAAGATAAAGCAACAAAAAAAAGCTAAGCCAATTAGAGAAACTCTTGGTCACTTAGAGGCCTCTGTTTGGCGTTATTGATTTTTATTTTTCATTTACGTAAGAAGTTTCATTTTTTTTTAAATGACGTTTCAGCAAAAGGTATGTTCACGCAAAAGAGTGATAATGCTGTCCCTTTATCTATACAGAAAAGGTCTAGATTTGTTGGCGGAGCAGAAACCCGAACTTACCGGGACGAATGATGTGTAAGTGATAGCGCTGTTGACCACTCAGCTTCGCGGGACCCCTTAGACGAGAAAGAGTAAAACACATATTTGTATTTGTTACTGTTGTTTAGTAAAATGAAGACTAGGGTTTAGCTTTAGAGTGTCGAAGAAAAATTTAGGAAGGTTAATATAGTCGAAATATTACCAATCCATCTAATTACGCATCCTCTTGTCCGCCAGCCATTCCATCTGTCTATCTATCCACCTATCTCTTTCTTCATCTACCTACATTAGCCATTGCCTACCTACCGGTAAAAGGGGCCCCGAGTGGCCGAGTGGTCAAAAGCGCTCTCCTTTACGGATCACTGCCATCTCATCTCCGTCTGCGTGGGTTCGAGTCTCGGATTCGGCCAATACGGGTATGTGAGAAAGCTTGCCAGTAGCTTCTCCTGTGTATTATTTTGCTGCTTGATTAGCGGACGATTTATGTTTTATTCTAATTTGGATTAACTCCTTCCTTCCTTTATCAAGCTGTCGTTGACGGTGTATATTATATTAACATTATAATTTAACATATCACTGACAGCAAATTAATTAAGCATACAGCGGTCTGATTCCTAAAGGGGGAGGGGGAGAGCAAAACATTCTGGCTTAAAGATATCAGCCATCCCTTTCTTTCTGGGTCGTATCTTTATAGTACTTACAGTAGACGACAACACTTAAAACGCCTCACATCGCACCTGATAGCATAATCTTCCTGTGGTTTATGTGCCTGAGATACCTGTGTATCGTAGTTAGATATAAGTTAACTCAACCTGCGATAAATTTATATTGGCCAGTTGCTATAGTACAATCTATGTGTAACTCATGCGGCTTCTCGAATTGGACTTGAGGTCTGATTACGTTGGCATTGATGATGCAGTGTTCCCCAGAAATTAATTATATGAAACAAAGAGATTTGTAAGTCCTCGTGTTTGTGCGAGTATATAGTCTTGAAGAGTCATCTAAATACATGTAAATTTGTACAAATTGTAATTCTGGTCACATAGGAAAATCGTCCACCCCTTTCCTTTCGGAAATGTATCATCCAACTGTTTAAGTCCTATCCAGGACCGTGGACAAGGAAGAACAAATTCAGGGGGGAACACAACGGTCTAGGGTTCTTCGTTGTTTCAACTTGTGATTCATTGGGGCCTGCTGGATAATTTTTCCCTGGCCCACAAATCCTGTCCGCTGCCCTGGTCCTCTCTAGATGCTTTTTGTGTTCATATATACTGTTCTTTTTTTTTAGGCAGGTTACTGAACTGTTTACTCATGATTTGTAAACACACTATTTCAGTGAAGAGTGTACAGATGTCAAACCTTTACAAATGTGTTAAAAATTTCTTCACGAACATACACTATGTTAATGACAATCGATTAAACGTTGCCCTACGTTGATTGCGCATGCGTTGAATATTGGAGTAGGGGAATAAACAGATTAGACTTCCTGACAAAGGCATATATTTGTACTGTTCTTTGTGGCTAAATCATCTTGGGGTTGGGTGGGAAGGCGACGTGGGAATATGGAACCTGAGCTCCCCTCTTCGTTTCTTTGGTTAAACGTTTAACTATACTTTTTGTACCTTTAGCAACTAAGTCCCCTCCCTTGGGAACTATGTTGTCCAACCCCTACTCCTAACTACACACACACACACACACACACACACACACACACACAGAGTCTCCTTCAATCCGTCATCCAATACTGTAGAAGTTCTGATAGTGTCCCAGAATGTAATATGTAATATAAAAATAGCAGCATACAATGGCGTTTATTGAATAAACATATTTAACCTCGCGATTCATCTGAAATCTAATTGGTCTAACGCACGAAGTGGCTTTTCGTTTTTCGTTCGTAAATGCTGCAGCATAGCCTGGTGTTAAGATTAGGTTATAAATTATAGCTGTCGAACGATATTTTTTTTTTATAAAAGTGGTTTTCAAACTTTCTTCTCTTGTCCCAGTCTTGTGTAATTAAAAACAACGTCTATGACCGCGAACTAACAAACTATATATTTTGACTAGATTTTTTTAATACAATCATAGTATTATAATACATTTTTGAGACATTACCTATATTGGGTCATGACCCGTACTTTGAAACTTTGTACTTTATAACCGGTGGTTATAAAAACTTTCGTTTTAGGAGGGGTTGATCACAGAATAATGTGAGGACATGTAAATAAATACATTGTAAATCAAATCTATGGAAGAGTGTATATGTGTAGTAATGTTTTATAAGTACAATAGCACAAAAGCGTGACCCCAAGTGGCTGAGTGGTCTAATGCGCTGTTCTTTACCGATCAATGTCATCTCACCTCTGCGTGGGTTCGAGTCTAAATTTCGGCCAGTGTGGGTATGTGAAAAGGCTTGCCAATAGCTTCTCGTGAGTCGGTGCGGGTTCTTCCTCCACCATTAATACTGGCCGCCATGTGCTGAAAATGGCGTTAAACCCTACAACAGTAACAGCAAAAAAGTAGTGATGCAGTGCCAAATTAGGGTCAAATTATGAACTGCATTCCACTTAATGGAGACAAGTATTTGACACAAGATGTGGGCTGCATTCAATTTAATGGACACATGTATCTGACACAAGATATGCATGCACGCGAGATTTAGGTCATAACTGTCTTATCTGTTTGACCTCTTACGAATGGAGCAGTCTTCAGAACATATCTATACCGACATATATATATATATATATATATATATATATATATATATATATATATATATATATATATATATATATATATATATATATCGCCTGACTGGCCTGCATTTATAATCTCATCAAATGTGTGTGTGTGTGTGTGTGTGTGTGTGTGTGTGTGCATTTGTGTGTATTTTATCACAATCCTGCCTTTGCCATTGAAAACTAAAGCTACAAAATATAAAGGTAAAATGCTATTTAAATATAATAAAAAGCGAAACTTTAGAAATATAATCCCCTCCAAAAAATAAACGTCAATCTGCAACATAAACAAACAAAGGTAAAATGTTAAAGTCTTAAGAAAGACAAGTAAGCTAGTTATCATGGATACCCTTTGCGATCTCAAAACTCCGTTAGATGAGGCGCCGTTGCGGACAAAAGCTGGTCCAATGGGAACATTACAGTTGAAATTACGATGTCGTATGTCGAGAAATTTAATAGCATGTGTTGGATAAAATTGCATGTCCTTAAAATTCCATTTTATAGATCGAGATTTAGATTTTATATGTTGAATTATACAGTGGTGATTTAAAGTTTGATTTCCTACGTCGACGACACAAACTTCAACATAGAAAATTTAACTTTCAACCACATCTGTTTAATTCAACAGATACAATCTAAAATCTCGACCCAGAAAATTTAACTTTAAAGACAAGCATTTTTGGTACAACACGTGAAATTGGAATTAGGGACAAATGACATTAAAATTTCAACGGCAACGTTCTGATCGGACCAGCTTTTGTCCGCTACGGCGCCTCATACTGTTAGGCAAACCCAAGAAAGCCGATGGAACTATAGTCTCAATACGATATCATCTTTAAAGCCAACTTTACAAATTACTGTCTGAAGATCACTCTTCACGCATTCATGTTGTCATAAATACTTGATCGTGTGATTTGAAAGATATTTTGGATTGGCGTTGTTGAAATTGCGTATTCGAGCTTCGAGAACGTGCATTCTTGTTGTTTCAAATACGTGAACAGTTGAGTTTAATGATTTTTTTCACGATTGGATTTCTCAAGGTGAGTTTAATATTTCTGCCTGGGCATGTAATCTGTCATGGTTACACATCAGGAACAGAAAATTAGCGAGACAAGCAATAACGACCATTTGGAAGCAAGTCCCTCACTTCCTTGCTGAAATACAAAAGGCATAATCTCTCCGACTTACGACTAATTTGTTCATAGTAGATAATGCACTTATATTTTACAAAGTATAGTATTTATAACAGGTGCTGTATATATTATAGATCTGTATTTTCGGAATTAAAAACTGTAAAAATGTTTAGCAGTTTTGAGTCTATGACTAGAGACATGCATTTACTTTACACTGCAGATTAAATACAGCCATAGTACACAATAAACCAATTTTAACATATGAGTTTAAAGTCACAATTAATTCCAGTGACTACTAAACTATTAATAAATAAAGAATTATCGAGAACATGTTACATATTCATTAAAAATGTATATTACATTAAGATAAATAGGATAAACAGAAAGTAACAACTGGTCTTCCACATAATTTAACTGTCAAGATGTACATATGAACCATTGTGTAGCACTTTGCATACCTGACACCTTATAGCAAAATCTACCTGTTGTTTTTATGTGCGCCAGGTATCTAAATATCGCTTGAAATTATACGGCCAGGTAGAAATAAGCTACAAAGTATCACAGGTTAGTAAATTAATTTCCAATTTACTCGATGCCTCATATATTAACCGTGTTAAGACATAGACACAAGACTTATCAGGGACTTTATATTAGATTCGGGTCTTATACTCGATTACATGTGCACTTATTTCAACTGTAGAGTTTAAAGTTGTAGGTGTTTATACCATATACAACCACTCCGATGGCCTAGTGGTTAGTTAGAACGTGCGCGGCGGAAGCGGAAGGTTGTGGGTTTGATCCCCGGCCGAGTCATACCAAACACTTACAAAAATGGTACTAACAACTGCCTTGCTTGGCGCTCAGCATTAAGATGTTAGTGTTAGGACTGGTCGGTCTGGTGTAAGAATAATGTAACTGGGTGGGACATCATGCCACATGTCTGCGGCGTGATGCCCCAGTGCTAAACATCACTATAAACTGCCTCACTGCATAAATCGTAGCGATGTGACTGAAAAATTGCTAAAGCTACGTTTACAATTCTAATCACACACATACCATGTACAGATATATTTGTCATCTTTGTCCATCCATCTGAGAAAATGCTCCTTAGGTTGTCTAGGGAAAGATCGGGTCATAGTTACTTCACGTTTCCTCTCCCTTCTCCTTAGATGTAAGTTTTACTCTCAATTTATCACTTTTGATTAACTGGTAAAGTCTTTTGGACTCTTGAACTCCACTATGACGTATTCAAGAAAACGTAAATGCGCGATTTTGACGTCAGGATATGCCATTTCAAGAGAGCAAAACAGAGAAGTATTTTTGCCACGTTTTTTCTTCTCCTGGTCACGTATTCAAAGAGCAATTCACGTTTGCGAGGTTCGAAAAATACATACACAGTTAAGACAGGAGGAGGCCGATAGAGCCATAAAAAATGGACTGATCTTTGTTCCACTGTGAGTGTTGCTTGGACTAGTTCAACGATGTGTGGCAGAAATTGAAGGTTGTGTTGTGTTTAAAACATTTTATCATAGAATTCTTTGTGATGACGGCAATTCCACGTCCGAGAGAGGGGCGGGCGTACGACTTGATGGAGTAACCGGTGAGTGTTTGATCCGTGATGAGTGTTAACCCATTTCTAGCGCGGATTAATAGTTAACATCGTTGCATTGGAGGTGCCGTAAAAATATTGCTGAGCGTTCACATTCGACAGATTTCAGAGCGTAACATCTTGAAACAAAATATTGAATGATTTTGAATTTACTCGTATTGATTTTGCTTCTTTTTTTTTTCTTCTTAAGCAGCAGGAGGGGTTTCCGTTACTTTTGGCCCCCCATTTTGCAACTTTAGTCCTCCATTCATCAAACGGAGACTTAACAAAAAATCGCTAACTCTCCGTTTATCATTCTGCGACTTAATGATTTTTTGCAACTTAGTCTTCCACTTAATCTGAACTTAAAAAAAATCGCTAACTTGTATTTTGCTATTTCTAAGACCTAAAAAAAAAACTGCTTCGTTTATGAATAATTATCGATAATTATATTATCATATTATTTGATAATTATCGAATATATTATTAATAATTGTGTTAATTTATCATAAATAATTATTAATAATTTTTTTTGTTGAATAATTTATAATGCCAATAAAATCAACTTCATTAACTTCTGAACAAATTCGAGAAATACAACAAGCTCGTGGTAGAGATACTATTGCGAATATTGCACAACGATATCATATTGGGATTCCTAGGGTGTATTCTATATGGGGAATACCGTTAAATAGTCGTAAGAAACTGAATATATTAAATAAATTTCTAAATAAAATTGCAGATGAGAATCCAACTATTCCAGGGTCATTAATCCCCTCTGATGGGGTTGTTGATAATACATTACACTCTATCGAGGATACAGAGACTGTCGGTGATAATACCACTGATAATTCAAAAGATGATTATGAGAATGATCTCGAGAATTTAAAAAATACTTATGAGAATGATCTTGAGATTTTAAAAAATGATTATGAGAATGATCTCGAGAATTTACAAAAAGAATTAAAAAAATCTCGAGAAGAAATCCATCAGCTAAAAAAATCTCAAGAAGAAATCCATCAACTGAATTCAAAAATAACAAAAAAAGATAGTATAATCAGCAACCTGGAGCTTATAAATTATAATCTTAATGAAAAATCACAACAACAATTACGTGAGCAACAGCAGTTCCAACAACAATGTGATAAATACCAGAAGCAGATAGAACAGCAACAACAGGATTTTCAGTTGCAACAGAATCAAATAGATAAATTAAAAAAACTATTACATAATCAACATGGAAAATATAAAGAAGAGATAGAACAACTGCAACAACAGTGTGATAAATACCGGCAAGAGATAATCTCTGGTGGTGGAAAATTGACCACTTGTGAAAATTGTACTACTATCGAAAATAGATACATAGAAGAACTGGAATACTATGCTGATGAACTAGCGCGAACACAGAATCAATTAAAAAAATTTCATTATTCCTAGCTAAATATTTTATCAAGTCCTACACGATATCTTGTCCGAGGGTCTGATAAATTTATCGTCACAAATCCATGTGGAGTGGCTTTAGCTATACTAAAGAAATTTTTAAATTGATTATGATCCATATCACCACCGCACCAAGTTTGCCAAATATTTCTAAGAGTATGAGTATCAACTCCGTTAAACACGCATAACAAATTGCAGTTATCTCTGATTACTTTTGGTATTTGAGTGTACCGTTGAGTTACATATATCACGTCGGTGTTTTTATGTCTACCTCTGGAAAATATTCTAGCAGGATTTTTTTGATTATCTAACATGATATCATCATATACGACTAAATTGTTAATACTTCCGTCAATGGAGTCAATACTAGGTGCCTCTTCGATATCGGTTATAAACTCGATAATATCATCGCCGTTAATTTCTTGCGCTGCATCATTAAAATCCTTTAATACTTCATAACATCGCTGATCATCTACACTCGGAGCAATCATATACAACTTATCCCACTTCATCCATCTCGTTATCAAATTAAGTAGTAACTGTGTCTTGCCGCATCCAGATGGTCCGATGATAATCGCGCGAATAGAGTTTGGTAACATTGCTTGGTGTCTAATAGGTTCTCGTCGTCTCGTAGCTGAATAATCAATTACATTCATGCTGTTATATATATAATTATGGATTTATATTGTGTGAAATGTAGGACGCGTACTGGCACAAATGACTTGACGACGATTACAACTAAAAATAATCGATCAGCGCTTTCTGGTAAGTGTGTACAGTGTAATACGAAAAAATTTAGATTTACTTCCCTTGGTCCAACCAAGGTTTTAAAAAAAGAGGAGGTGATATTGCAGCCAAGTTAGCAAAACTCCCAGGAACACCGTGGGCAAAGTATCCAGGAGAAAAACACCTTCCAGGATATAGTTATTGTGGACCGGGAACACGATTAGATATCAGACTTGATGATCAAAATCTACCCAAACCCGGTGAATATCCAATAAACGCTATTGATAAAGCTTGTCACCTTCATGATGTTGCTTATAAAAGCAGCAATTTACAACATAGACATCTAGCAGATGTGAAATTAATTCATGCATTAAATGCTATTTCTGATAAATCCTTCAAAGAAAAGTTGGCTTCATGGTTGGTAAAATCTGCTATGAAGGGTAAACTGATGCTTGGAAGCGGAGCTTCTCGTGTTGGTAATTAAAACGCTAGCATTTTAATATGGAATCTATTTATTATTCTCCGAGAGGATACTGGAAAGGTTACGCAGCAATTAAAAAACTAGCCACCGCCGCATCAGTGAAATATAAAACCGCGAAAGATTGGTTATCTAAACAGGCGTTATGGCAAATTTATCTTCCGGGTCCTAAAAAAATTAATTATTCTCATTTTGATGTTTTTGTACCGAATGAAGTTCATCAAGCCGATATATTATTTCTTCCTCGTGATAACGGTTACAAATACGCGTTAACCGTAGTTGATATCGCTAGTAGATATAAACAAGCAATACCATTAAAAACAAAGTCGTCAAAAGAAGTCTCCGATGCATTTGAAAAGATTTATCGTAAAGGTCCACTACGTTGGCCAAATCTATTACAAGTTGATCCTGGCAAGGAATTTCAAGGTGTTGTTACATCTACGATGAAAACTCATAATGTCACCATCAGACGAGGGTATACTGCGCTACATCGCGATCAGGCAATTGTAGAGAGATTTAATAGAACTCTCGCTGAGCGGTTATTTGGATATCAATACGCAAAAGAATTCATCCAAGAAAAAAGATCCCGTGAATGGGTTAAAAGATTACCATCTGTGATTACTGCACTGAATAACGAGATTACTAGAACAATTAACATGAAACCTATCAACGCGATTAAGAAAACATCTATAAATAAAATTCCACAAAAAGATAATGTTTTCCAACCAATTCTTGGTAGTAATGTCACTATTAGGTACTTATACGAACCAGGAGAGCTTGAGGGTGGTAAAAAAAGAGCTACTGATCCTATTTGGAGTGTCACCACGCATAATATATCTGGTATAACACGATCTACGGGTAGACCTCCAATCTATAGACTGGATTCAACTGCTCCTCAGCGGGGTTTTACACGTGAGCAATTACAAGTGATTCCTAAGGATACTCAATTACCATCACGAAAAATTAGTTAGTGTGATGTATCTTTAATGATAACTCTTCTCAATTGATTTATTCGTCTAGCTCTAGATACCGCTAAATAAACTAAATTCGACCACTCGATACGATTATCTACGATCCAGATAATTTTATCCTCAATAGTTAATCCTTGTGATGAGTGTATTG
Source organism: Unio pictorum (assembly GCA_030141615.1). Classification (NCBI taxonomy): domain Eukaryota; kingdom Metazoa; phylum Mollusca; class Bivalvia; order Unionida; family Unionidae; genus Unio; species Unio pictorum. The sequence goes on from JARLTB010000201.1 coordinate 5,293,731, forward strand.
TTGCGGCGTATCCTAGTATCCAAGGGGAATTTTCAATATTTAATGCGTCTTCAACTACATCAATATCTACGTGTACAATTTCATTTAACACTAATTCCTCAATTCCACCACCTGGAATTTCAACATCAATATTTTGTTTTCTTGTATCACGTGGTCTGTAACATAATGGTACTTTTTCATTAGGAAATTTCTTTTTGTGTATCTCAAATAATTGTCGTTGAAGATCATCCCGAGTTATTTTTAAACTCGCAAATACTTTATCGGTTGGTTTCCAAGATCTTAAAAATTCATCTTTCGTTGTTTCTGGAATAACTTCTCTGAGAACTCTACATTGCTCATAATCAGGTTGCCGTCTTATTCTAGATTTTAAATTTTTTATTTCATTATCTAGTGATCTATAATCTTCCATTACTTCCTCGTAATAATCTACATTAGCCTTCAGCCATTCATGAGGAGATTTTCCGATAAATGGAGGTGGTTGACCATCATCACCACAAAATATTATCTTAACATTATTCGTACGTAACCAACCTAGAAATTGTTTTAATATATCTAATGGTACTGTGCATATTTCATCCCAAAGAATATATCGTGGAATATATTTATTACCCATTCGAGAAGGATCCCATTTATCACCTTTCCACCTAAAGAAACTATGATAAGTCATAGCTCTTACTCCTCGTTCTCTTAAGGATTTTGCTAGTGCGTGAGTATGTGTTAGAACTATTATATCAAGATTTTTATACAATCTTATTACTCTTTCAGTCTTTCCACTTCCACCACAACCGTTTAAATAAATTATCTTATAGCGAGTTATCGGATCAAATATTGATGGAGCATTAGAAATTTCAAGATTAGAAACATTAACGTTTTTACCTCGATAACTATCAAGTATTTCAACATCTACATGATGATTATAGAAGTGTAATTTTTCTTTCTTAATTCTCCAAGTTCCCCAATCAGAACCAGAAATGTTAACATTTCTACAAGCAGTTCCACCTAAATACGGTGTAACTTTATCAATATGTTTTTTATGGAAATACATCGAATCTGTGGCAACTCTTACAGCAATATCTGGGAATCTATTTATCATCGAGAATAAATTAATACTTGTATAAGCTAACATGGAAGATCTTAAATGTGCGTATTGAGGGCTTTCTCCATCTGTGTAAGTTATAATAGTACCGTATTCTTTTCCATTTGATAATAATGCCTTTGTATCCGTTGCAAATCTATTAGTATCATTAAGATTTTTAATAATAATTTTCTTTTCAGTTGGATCAATTACTAATCTAGAAGAGTATCTAGCGTTATTAAATCTCCCTCCTGGAGTAAACTTTCCAATGATTTTTCTTCCTAAATCTTTTGCTGATTTCTCTCTATCACAATATATTTGTTTAGCAGTTTCCATAATCTTCTCTTCATCGTATTCAGGGAAATTTTCTCTTACTTTTTTAATCTCTCTATTTAAGTCTGGTGTTGGTAGCCAAATATCTTTTTGACTTCCATAACTTATTATTGCTTCACTAACTTTCAACATAGTTAACATACCACTATTTAGCATATATCGCAATAATACTATTGGCATCCAATTCTTCTCAGACATATGTTTTCCGAGCCATAAATAACTACAAGGATGTAATCCATCACGGAGTTTAAAGGAAGTAACCTTAACAAATCCAGGTAAATCAAAATCAGGCAAATCTCCATTTATGGCAACTCGTGTCATTTCATGTGTTGGGTGTCCAAAACGTTTAAAGTATTCGGAACACTCTCCCATTCCTAAAAACCCTCCGGGATAACTAGCGCTCATATCTGCAGAAATTAATCCATTAATATCGTATTTGGTATTCCATAATCCTCCGTGACTATACTCAACACAACTTAATTTTACGTCCTCCAGAAACATTTTAGGGGTTTTTCTCCAGGAATTCTTTTCTCTGGCATAATGGGCAGCCACCGATGATACAGTAAAAGAGTTAAGTAATATATTTTCATCAAAATTTTCTACAAAATCCTTTGTAACATTTCTCATACGATTATTTAATTCTTCAGTTCGGTGTAATTCCCCATTAGTTTTTACAAATTGGTCAAAATCCATTTCTTCTTCATTATCGCTCCTAAATAACCAAATTCCTGTTGGATCATCTTTGTGTACCGCGGCAATAGTATCAAATATATTCCCGTTAAATTCATTTATATATTTTATATTTTTATTTTTAGGGAATTCAGTAACATTATAATTCCAGGCGTGTCCATTATGATCGATAATTTCAATTGCCGCTTTATCTGATTTGTATTTACATTTATGCAATACCTCTCCGGTTAACGATTTAACTGAAATAGGAAATCTCAAAAGTTTTTGTAATTCAGCAACATCACTAATTTTAGCTCCACCTTTTTCAATCATCCTTTTTCCCCAATTTATAATCTTTTCACGTCGTTGTTCAGTTAATCCGTGTCCTCGTGAAGAATTTTCGAAGTGTTCCATAACTCGTTCTGCCACACAATTTATTAAATTAGATTTTCTCATTGGGTACATTCTATCATGATCAATATCTGTATGAATTCTATATAACCCGTAAATCACAACAGTTTCGGGATAAGCTCTGTTATAATAATTGCTATCAATTCCAACGACCGCTCTGGGATCCATATCGCTACTAAATATTACATTTTTACCATCTTTCATCACCGGATTATAATTATCTCGGATAACCCAGCGTTGAGTTTCATCATCGTATTTTATCCATTTTACTTTGCAATAAAATATAAAATTACCAAATTGTGATATTATATTCATCGCGCGAACTTCATCTATTGTGCCATCATGAAATCTTACCGCCATTATTCGGTAACTGGTAAACATACCTAAGGCTCCGTCAAGGCGAAATTCTTTCATGGCGTATTTTCTTAATTTTTTAAGACCTTTATCAAGTCCTCGCAGTGATAATCCAGATCTTGCATCAAGTGAAAAATAAGGTTTACTTGATACTGCCATAAATATACAATTATAATATATACAATAACGTTTTATATTTAAATGAAAAAAAAATAATTAAAATATATATTATATATGAATACGAAATCCGATTCAAACAACCGAAATACGTGTAATTGGTTACCGATCGGTAGTAAAATAAAATGTCAGCGAAACTGCGTCGGAGATTATTGTTACACTCATAATAGAAATATTAAACGGGGAAGTACAGGGCCAATACCTTGTATCGTATGTGGTATTGGTGTTAGAGGTAAAGTTCAGTTATGTGCGGATCATCACGCTGCAAATTATAGAACAATAAAATTATATTATGACACACATCAACATGTAAAACACCGCGGAGATGTTATTCAAACCCCGGAAGATTATCTAAAGAAATTAAATATACAATTCCAATTAAACAAAGAAATTCCCGTATAATTATATAATGACGAACGAATACCGCCCGCATCCGATTTACGTTGATTATGAGTCCTGTCGAGATGGAAATGTTAGAAATAAGAGATTAAGAAAAGAAATTGGTTGTGTTAATAATAAAGGATATTTACTTATCAGTATAAATCTTGGAGGAAAAATAAAATCGTATCAGGTTCACAGATTTATTGTTGAAGTGTTTATTGGAGAGATTCCGGCTGGATATGTGGTGGATCATATTGATCGAAATAAATTAAATAACCGAGTTGAAAATTTGAGAGTAGTAACTCCTGGTGAAAATAATCGTAATAAAAGACCAGATGCGAGTAAAAATCGTATTCCAAGACCAGTTATTGCCTTTTATAATAATGAGATTACAGATTTTCCATCTATCAGTTCTACTGCTAAGTTTTTTAATATTGATCCAGCATCTGTAAGAGATGGTGCTGAAGGTATATATTCATCATCATACTCTGATAGATTTGATTGTAAAGTCTCATTTTGTTGGGGATAAAAAAAATAATCATATAAATAAAAATCAGAAATGTTTTACATTAGAAATGCTAGCATTAAAAATTGCTTTGCAATGCAAAATGTAAAACATTTTCTACATACAATTATTATCAAATTGCTCGGCAAACTGAGCTATATTTTTTTCCTCCTCAAATACATCTCCAATGGCTTTCAATAGTGGATTAAGAAGTTGGCTGAGTTCAATAAGTTCATCTAATACCTCATCATTACCAAATTTCTTAAGATAATAAATTATTATATTACGTTGTCGTATCAATGTTTTAATAACACGATACTCTGATCGATAAGTTGGATAATCCTTAGCCCGTGCAGACTCAATTTTACGAAATTCATCTACAAGGTAGGTAGCGTTAAAATGTAATATTTTTTTTTATGTGATTATGGCAGTGATTTCGGGAATTTCGTGAAGATGGTTAAGTTGAATTACAATATCGTCGACGATCGGTTTATTCATTATATATATATATATTTTTTTAATCTAATTTAGATTTTGAATTTTAGGTGGAAAAACATATGGGAAATTAACATTAAAAATCGACTACTTTACCCTCGGAGTTTTTTATTAAAAAATATGAAAAATCATAAAAAATTAGTGAAAAATATCATAAAAATGTGAAAAAATATGAAAATTATCTAAAATATAACATAAAATAATTCCTAACAGCTTTTTCCTATGGAAATTAACATTGAAATTCGACTACTTTACCCTATTTTTTATGTCATAAATTGATCAAAAACTAACAAAAATCAGTTAAAAACAGCGTAAAATCTAGCAAAATAAAATAAAATAAAATAAATTAATATTTATAAAATATTTATAAATGGAAATTACTTTGCAATTTCTGAAAGAATTTCACAATTGAAAACATTAGTGTTTAGAAATATATATATTTCTATAATGGTAGGAGAATCATTAACAACGAGATTAGCTAGAGAAAGACTTAACGCTATCCAGAAAATATTACCTCTTCGTGATCGTATACGTGAAAAACTTCAACAGCGGCAATTACTTCAGACTGATTTTTCTGAGGATACAGAGCAACTATTTAAACCAGTTGTTACTGCAACTACAGATGTGAAAAAAGCTACTGAACGAGCAATATATGGAGATATCCCGGCCGAGGGAAAACGAGAAGAGAGACCTCTTCTCCCTGTGTTTGAGAAAATAGCAAAACGAACTAAACAAACAAAAAAATCATTAAAAACACTTCCTGATGATATAATAACTACTGCAAGACGACAAGAAGAACAACGAGAACTTCAAGAACTTCAAGAAGCTGAGGAAGCACACAGAAGACAACGAGAACAACTAGAACAACTAGAACAACTAGTTCAGGAACAAACTGAACAACAACGAGAACAAGAACTTCAGGAAGAAGAGAAGAAAAGAAGAGAGGATTATCCCCCTGAAAATTTATTTACAGATAACGCGATAAGAACATTCCAAAGTTTTTCAATCGCTAATTTAGCTAAATTTGTTAAAGCCAATGAAAAAAAGAAACAGAGAAATGTATATTTAAAAGATCAGAAAGCTAAAGATTTTATAAAGGGTAAAGATGTTTGGGCAAATAAGGTATTTTTAGCAGCAGTTGGAAGAAATAAAATCACTAAAGATATAAAATCCAAATATGAGGAATATTTAGCTATATATAAAGGAGTAACGACTGCACCACCAGCGTACACAGCAGACCCAATTCCTGAAAAAATACAAATAATGGCGGAGGCTGGGGAAGGTGCAACTGGTATAACTAAAACCAAAACAGGCAGTGGCTTAGTTGGAAATTCTTCTGGTTTCTGTCCTGGTAATATTCTTGGTGATATAGCAAGATTAAAAGTACTCGTAGGAGGAAAACGAGCTGGGAATAACTCACCAGAAATCATTAATGAAGCCGCTGATATCTGTAGGCGGTTATTTCAAGGTGGTATCATGGATATTGCAACATATCGGGATTTTATTGAAGAGCTAGCAGAAAATTCTTATGGTTATCATAGTGACTAAAATTCTGAAAACACTAACATTTGGAAAAACACTAGTGTTTTTGTATATAGAAGAATGATAATACACTACAACCATGATAAACCAACTAGCGTCTACGTGGTAAATTCACGATTACCAAAATACCGAGCATACTATGGAGATGGTCTCGGTAATACTATAATGGGATTATTTTCAAGAATGGCTCCAAAAGTGGCTCCATTGGCTAAACAATTATCGATGAAGGCGATTGATGTTATTCGAGATAAGGGGATTAATACTATTGGCGATCTTGCTGGGAAGGCGTTTTCAACTGCTAAGGATAAATTAACAGCGTTAGTTCGACGAAGAATTTCAAAACCTAGAACCAGAAACACTAGTATTTCTAACGCAAGTGTTTTACCATCTACCACGGTAATGCCTGCTAGTGTTAGTAAAATTATAAATAATGCGGTAGATGAAAAACTACAGTCGTTAATGACTAACACCCAGGATAATATAACAGCAAATATGATAGCAGGAAGTGGTTTTAGAGGGGCTCACCGTCGATAGAATCACTAGCATTTGAAATATTTATTTGGATAGGATTTCCAAGTATTATAGTTATTGTAGCGCTAGAAATATTAGTATTTCTAGTGATAGAATCACTTATTCTAGAATCATTTATTTGAATAGGATTCTCAGTTTTTATGTTTATTTTTAAAATCTCAGAATCAGAAATGCTAGCATTAGAATCACTTGTGTCAGAAATGCTAGCATTTCCACTTACATTTTCAGATATTTTCATTATTTAAATACTCAACTAAATAATTAATTTAAAAATTCTTTAGAATTTGAAAAATATTTTGATTTAGACCAACGGGTATATAATAAAAATGTTCAAACAAAACCCTGATGTTGCATTTGATATGGAAGCCCCAGTACTTAAAGATGATTCTGTACGCGATTATCAATTTTTTGCTTATCACGCAGTGCAACCTGATCTTCGTGGAAGAATCGAACTTCAAGTTCATGATACCAGTAAATACTTTTTACCTGCTGAAGCCTTTATTGAAGTCGAAGGTGAGCTTTTACAGCATGATGATACACCATATGCAAATGACCCAACTATCCGAGTTGGTTTTGTCAATAATGGTATCATGGCATTATTTGAAAGTGCTAGATATCTCATTGATGGAAGAGAAATCGAATCTATTGAACGTGAAGTTGATGTAGCAACAACAATAATTGGGCTAGCAAGATATTCTGATGACTATACTAGATCAGCTGGTCCATCTATGATGTTTTCTAAGGATATTACTGATAACGCTGAACACGTCCAGTATTCTAGAGTAAAAGCAACACAAGCTACAGCAGTTAATCCAGCACCAGCCGGATATGTAAGACCAGCTGCCGATTTTGATGTTATAAATAATATTACTAACTACAACCTAGGATTTGCAACACGAGTAGCAACGTTGCAAGGAGAGCGTCGACGGTTTTCATGTGCTATTCCGCTCCATCATATATTTGGATTTTGCAGAAACGTCAGAAAAGTTATCTATGGAGTAAAGCATACTGTAGCTCTAATGAGAAGGGGTACTGATGATAATGCAATCTGGCGCGGTGTTGGCGTTGCCGTTGGTAAAGTCGTTTTATCAAAACTATCACTATGGATGCCAGTGTTGACTCCATCATTGTCAGTAGAACCGAAGTTACTATCATTTATGGATCAAGGAGGAAAGAGATTATTAAGTTGGTTGTCAACATCTACAGATACTATGGATTCTAATATTGATGGTACACTTACATGGCACATGGCATCAAAACAAGGTATTTCAGCCCCACGTCATATATTTGTTGCGCTACAAAATACTGCGCGATTAAATCGTCAAGAACGTTCCCATATGATATTTGATCAAATTGGGTGTAGTGAAGTCTCGCTGAGAATAAACGGACAGCAAGAACCATCCGAGGATGTACAACTTGATTATGGAAATAATCATATTGCACGAGTTTATCATCGGTTGCTGTCATATATGGGACGTGATCAAAATGTTGATACTGGATTGCAAATATCACAATTGGATTTTAGAAGTCTATACCCGATTTATTACTTTTCACTAGAACATCTTGACTTGATGAGACAATCCGTCGTTGATATACACTTCCGAGCTCGTGTAGCAAAACCTGGGGGTATTGCTAATTATAGAGCAGTTGCTGTTATTCTCAGCGATAGATCAAGGATACTCGAAGGTATTGGTGGACGAATGAGATTGGTAGATGCACCAGTTGAAAATCTGTAGATTTTCTAAATCTGTAGATTTTCTAAATCTGTAGTTCGAAATGCGAAGCATTGAAAATTGTAAAACAATTTCAGAAATGCGAAGCATTTCTAATTTAGAATCAACCTATTTTATATAATGTCGTATAGTAATATCAGTGTTACATTGACACCTGGTCAGATAAAAAACTTACAATCAAAATCAGCTAAACAATGTGGAACCACAATAAAGCTAAAATTTAATCAAATGAATGGTGGAGGAAATAAACTATCACTGACGAAAACTCAGGTTAATCATTTTAATAAAGCAATTATGGAAAAAAAGGGGGTTCAACTTACTCTTTCTGCAAATGCGATCCGTAATATGGAAAAAACTGGTGGAATATTCCCATTGTTAGGATTGATTCCAGGATTGATTGCCGCAGCAGCTCCAGCAGTGGCAAAGGCGGCAGCGTTAGGAGCTGTTGGTACTGCAGCAGGAATGGCGTTGAAAAAAATAACTGGAAAAGGGTATAAAAAAAAGGGAAAAGGTCTAAGACTACCAGGAACCCCGAGTTCATGGTACAGCGGAAAAGGTCTTCGAATTCCAGGAACGATATAGTTCGGGAATCTGCGATTCCTATGTCCAATTTTGATTTAATTGATGCCGCTAAAAAACTCGCGATAAAAAACTTCAGAGGTGTTTTTATGAGAGATCAGTTACCGACACAACCAAATAATATTGAAACTGGAATTATTAATCTAGATAACAGCGATGGACCTGGAACTCACTGGGTTGCCTACGCGATTGATCCACGCGGGATTATTTATTTTGACTCATATGGATTAGCACCACCAAAAGAATTTATCAATTATATTAAGAAATTTAAAACCCCTCACAAAGTGAGATGTTGGTATTCCACGTTACCAACACAAACAATGCTTGACCCACCTATATGTGGCAATGAAGTATTAAATGTACTTAATGCTATTTCACGGGAATCTTTAAAACCACCTCATATAGTAGTGAATGAGTATACTAGCGGGAAATGGATTGAAAATTCATGATTGAAAATCCGTTAGAAAGAGAAAAGATTTCTATAATAATGATTGATATTTGGGGACGATCTTTATCATCACTGAAGAAACCTGATAGTGAAGTTAAAACCGTTGATAATAAAGATATTAAAAAAATAATCGAAGATGAAATATCTGAAATATTAAACCTAGCAAATGTTGATCCTGGTGAAATAGTTGTATTTCAAGATCGTCAGGGTAAATTAAAAAGTAGTAATATCTCTCTTAATGATATTTTGGTTAAACAACGAGACGCAGTAGAGGATACTATCGCGTTATTTTCTGATGGGGGTAAACTCAAACCAGGTGTACTTGTTTCAACGATTACAGATAAATTAGCAACATATGATAACACAGTGGATTCATTGAAATCGCTCAATGATAAGTATGACAATCATATAGCTGTATTTGATCAGTTTAGTGAAACACAAAGAAATACAATTGACAAGATTGATGAACCCATATTAGAATTTTTTGGAAATCCACCAGTAACGGAACCAAAACTCACCACGATAAAAGATTCTTTGTTGGAACTAGCGACTCTTCAATCTGAATATGAAAAACACGTGAGACAGTTTTCAACTCTCCGTAAAAACCTCATTGATAAATTTTTTATAACCACATTTGATAAAATTGACACAACTCTTCCTAATATTAAAAAATCCCTTGATGAGCTTAAAACATTCAATAATGCAATAAGGGATGATGCAACGAGGATGATAAGCGTTATTGAAAAAACAAAAATTCCTCATGAGAAATCTATCGTCAACAACGTAGTATACACGATTCAACACGGTTCATTTACGTGGACCCCCACAACCAACATTTTAAACATAACCGCAGCAGTCAAGGGTATTTATCGATTAACAATAGTATCACCAACTCAATTCAATATATCATCAAGTAGTTCATCTGGAGTCAATAATACGATATCAACGATCATCGACAAGGATACAACTGAACAATTCACGATAACAACCACAGATAGTAATTTAGCTAGTGTTTCAATAACGTGGTATGTAGAATTTGTAGTTGATTTGAGTAAACAATTAAACTGAAAACACTAGCGTTTTTGTAATTAAAAATGCTAACACTAGAAATATAAAATGACAATTCCATCAGTGAATCAATATCGCTATGATCAAGTCAGAGAATTTCAAACTAAACTCAACTCACTCTGTGAGGAGTATCAAATAAAAATCAAAAAATACCAAAGAAGAATAACCGCAGTTGATGTTACCATATACTCGGTGTCAGGAGTAATTACTGCTGCTGGAATAATACTATCTTCGGTAACCATGATTGCTCCGGTTGTAGTTCCAATAGCTATTTCCGCTGTGGCTACAATTGCTGGTATATTAACTGGGATAACAAAAAAACTATCATCGTGTAGCCAGAGTAAACTACGTGATTATGTAATTAAATTTCATATTGCATCATCTGGACATTCACAATTATCCTCGTTGATATCATCGTCGTTGGATGACACAACAATATCAGATAATGAATTTTCAACAATGGCGAACTTGTATAAAACAGTAATGTTAAAATTAGAGAAGGATAATAATAATAATGTCTTTAGAACTACTTCAACAAATAGTAACAAATACAACACCAGCGAAAACAAGCACAATATCAGTAACCTCAACGCGTCCCGAATTCAGCGTGAATTTTCCGAGCCCCGTTCCGGTGAGCGAGATCGCGCTAGCAAAACTACGAGTATATCATAGCTGGCCCAATATCAGATCGGTAGCATTTAGTGGTCAACAACCAAATAATTCCTTGGTGTTCGCGTGGAAAAATCGTGAAGACGGAACCCCAGACTGGAACGTTGTCTCGTTACCAACTGGGTCATATCAAATTGAACAAATTAATGATGAGTTTCAACGAAGAATAAAATCTCTCACTGGAAAAGAATCAAAAATCGCTATAACAGTTCATGAACCAACATTATCATCTGCTATCGAGATTAATTCCCCTGGATATGTTGTAGATATTTATCAGAGTTCTATAAGATCAGTGTTAGGATGGCCTGAATTACCACCAGATAACTTACGAGAAAATTTGAAGGATTTTTCACCTGAACCTAAAAAATCTGATTATATTACCGATAAAATAAAACCCGTTAATAAAACCAAGACTTATGAAGATTATAGTCCCTATAATTTCTCTAAATCCACCTCCCCCCTTGGTGCTATCTTTAATATCTTAAATGAAAATTTATTTGAATTTACGATTACCACTAATCAACAAAATTTAAGAAATATGAATAATGATTTTTCACTACTGCTAATATCTCTTAAATCCGGCTCTCTCACTAAAGATGAGTTTATCAACATCGTAGAAACGGGTAATAAAATCATCTATGATATGAAAATATTCCACTCGTCAATTATTAACGAAGTATTGAATAATGAGAAAGCACAGGATATTTTTGCGAATTCATACAAAATTAATAAAACAGAGATTAAAGATTTTAAAGTCCCTGGATATGATCCGGATAAACTAAAGAAACAACTTGACGATGCTATTGATATTGGGTTTAAAAGAATTCAAGATAATTGGAAAAAATCGAAAAATCCTATAGAAAATATTCTGAAATTTAATAATAATCTAGAAGGTGGTGGTAGACATATTGCTCCAAACAATGTGAATATTTCAACAGTGATTGCGCTAAATTTAGTATGTGACGTTATTGAAGGGAGTTATCAAATAGATCTTGAGAAATCAAATCAAGCTCAACAAGGATATATTTTATACTCTTTTGCGCCAACAGCTCCTCCAGGATTTCTAATTATTGAAGACCCAACTAATCTAGTCTATATGCGATGTCATAATAATTTGTTAACGAGAATTAATTTCAAACTCACTGACCAATCTAATAATCTAATTGATTTACGAGGTGAGGTTTTACAAATTAGTTTGTTTGTGAAATCCTAAAAGGATTTTGAAGTGAACAAATTTTGATTTATCCGTGGTGATTTCATAAACGAAGCAGTTTTTTTTTTAGGTCTTAGAAATAGCAAAATACAAGTTAGCGATTTTTTTTAAGTTCAGATTAAGTGGAAGACTAAGTTGCAAAAAATCATTAAGTCGCAGAATGATAAACGGAGAGTTAGCGATTTTTTGTTAAGTCTCCGTTTGATGAATGGAGGACTAAAGTTGCAAAATGGGGGGCCAAAAGTAACGGAAACCCCTCCTGCTGCTTCTTAATTTCTGGAATGAAACATTAATTTGTGACTTTGGCAGTCTACATCGACAGCAGAGGCTGAACCTAAATTTCGATACGAGTGTCACTTAATTTCGGTTTGCAATCAACACAAATACTCGAAATATTCCTTAGTTGTCAGACATTATTATAATTTTGATGAGTTAGAATCGCCACTTAAACAAACAATTTTATTTAACCAAGAAGTTTTCTAAAATATTTTCCGTTGGTCGTCGAGTTTAAGTGTGTGTGGTTTGGATTTTTAACGTAGCTTTTTAAATTAAAAAAATTCAGTCATATCGCTAGTGTGGGGATTTATTGTGATGTCTAGCCCTGGGACATCTTGCCGCAGACACAGATCATCATATCCCACCCAGTCATGATAACCTGACACCTGGCCGACCAATCATAATACTAACGCTTAATGCTGGGCGCCAAGTGAGACAGCTGCTTGTACCATTTGTATAAGTCTTTGGTATGTCAGGGTTCCAACCTGCGACCTCCCGTATCCGAGGCGTACGCTCTAACTACTAGTCAACCGGAGCGGTCTGCGTAGAGTTTAAAAAGTGCAACATATGGGTGATACCTAATACCAACAGTTCAAGCAACTTGTCACTGATAATGTCCAGGGTTCGTTTGGAAAACCAATTTTAAAACGGTAATACTTGAATTCTAATTATTTATCCACGGGAGTTCATTTGTAAACATTTTTAATGTTTTCGGTTGATTAAACTCTAGGTTTCACAGTTTTAACATATTTTAATATCTCTATCCTTGTTGAGAGAGAGAGAGAGAGAGAGAGAGAGAGAGAGAGAGAGAGAGAGAGAGAGAGGAGTGTATGTAATAAAGTCCCTCACACCCAAATAATGTATGAATTTAAAGTGAAGCATAAACTGATGTCCTTTAAAATATTGTATCCCTGTCCGTGTTTTTTGGATGTTTACTTCAACTTTTCTTTCCAGATAGATAATTTGCGAAGGTAGATCGACCAATTCAACCTAACAACCAATCAAACACACATATAAATTTCAGCATGTGTAAAGGGCTTCAGCGGTAGAACTTGCTTTGTATGAATTATTAAACATGTTTTCACATTGATCGGAACATGTTTTCTGTTTTCTGTTTTCATCGTAAAGTATTCCCGAATGTAAGAGTCGAGACATCAATCGTATCGCAAACACATATAGACGGCGTGCAATCAACATATTTAAGGTCTCAACATGCTTGGAACAAACACGTTAACGCCGTTTAAACTTACTAATTATGCAAACAAAACATACAATACCTCGTATAATATCAAAATCTCTACATTAAAACCAATATACAACAATATACAGGGCTATTCCGTCAGAGAGGTGTTAAATTCGAAACATGATATTAATTAGTGTTTGTGCAACTTGGATTTTTAACAAAGATTTTTTTAAAATTCAATCATTTCGCTGCGATGCCTGCAATATGGCAGTTTATAGTGATGTCTAGCACTGGGGCAGCATGCCTCAGACAAAACATCATGTCCCACCCACTTACATTACTCTGACACCAGGCCAACCAGTCCTAACACTTACCTCTTAATGCTGAGCGCCTAGCGAGGCAATTGCTAGTACCATGTTTGTAAGTCTCTGGTATGACTTGGTCGGATATCGAACCCACGACCTCAAGCTTCCGCGGCGGACGCTCTAACTACTAGGCCACCGGAGCGGTGCGACAATAATTAATAGTGCAAGTAACAGAAGAAATGATGGCGATTTACGGACATGAATCACGTGAAATGTTTCATGAACGTCTTTTATTAATTGAATAATTACTACTACAATAAGACCGCTCCGGTGGCCAGGTGGTTAGAGTGTCCGCAACGGCTGCGGGAGGCAGTGTGTTCAAACCCCGTACAAGTCATACCAAAGACTTTTTTTCCATTTTAAATGGTATAAACAGCTGCCTCGCTATGCGCTTAGCATTAAGAGGTTAGTGTCAAGACTGGTCGGCCTGGTTTCAGGATAATGTGACTGGGTGAGACATCATTCTGCATGTCTGTGGCATGATGCCCCAGAGCTAGACATCACTATAAACAGCCACACTGCAGTCATCGTAGCTTTATGGCTGAAAAGTTCTTACAGCTATGTTAAATATCAAAATCACACAAACACTACAACAATAACTTCCAACACATGGTAATGATGATTTTTAAATTTTTTTTTTACAAGTGATTCTTATTTTCCTTTGTATTTAATAGCAATAATTTGTATGAATGTTTTCCGTAAAGTTTTGAAGATTTGAGGACGTTCCGATCGTACTCAATACGAGTTGTATTCAAATTCATTGTTTATATCACAAAAAGGAATGCGCATGTGTAAAAGACAGTGGAGAACTGAAAGAAGAAAATATTGTAGGAGGATGCATTTGGAGCTGTGAACAGAAAATTCTCTAACCTGTAGTTGTTCCAACGCTTCCTGGCCCCTTGATTCTTTGTTTCAAAACGTTACTGGAACATTTACGTGAAAGAAATATTTTTAAACAAAGCGTTTATGCGACCTTGATTATTATTAAGAGGAACATATCCGTATTTACAATTATAATGAATCAATGTAACCGCAAGCGCCATTGCTCTTTCCAAATTGCATTTGTGAATAGTAGAGGTAGATTATCAATTGTAACAAGACAAAACAAAAGATGAAAACATTTTTAAAGCTAAACTCATTATTGTTTAACTTGTTTTATAGCACTTAAAGAAAAATAACAAATAGGAAAACACATCCCTTTTGATAAGTGTTATAAAGAATTGTCAAATTTTATCTACACCAGATATGTACATATGTGCATCAAAATAATGAGATATATATATTTATAAACATTATATAAAAAATATAGCTAACTGTAGTTAAAGTCACATACTGTGAAACAAATGTATGGACGGGAGAGATACTCTCCCAGCTAGTTTACAACTGTACATACAAAGTAGCGGAATGTAAAGGAATTAACAATGCCATAACTTGATAGACAGAGTTCCTCTGTCTTGGAAATTGTTTTGTTTCTAGACTAGTAATGTTCAATACACAAAGAGAGCATGGCCCACACAGTTCACGATATGACTGACGTAAGTTACCAAATTTGTTCTTTAGCTCTGGGGGTCAAACAGCATTTGAGGGATTTAAAAATGACTGAAAACTCGCCTTGGGTGGTGAACTTAAGACGATACCTTTTGATTATATTTCCAAAAAGGGTGTAGGCCATGACATGAAAAAACGCTGGCAATATTTTTGTGCGCATTTATTCGGATTGCGCTCCGTCCTGGACATGAACAGAAAGAAATTACCATTAGTAAAAACCATTTTCAAAACTGAGGAACGACTCTAAAAAACTTATAAACCGAACAACTATCGCACTGATATCTGAAAGAGGTTAAAACATTTCACTGTTAAGGCTTTAAATTACTACTGAGAACAAGAGAATAAAGAAATTGCCTTTAAAAAATAAAATTTATGAAATGGATTTCTGATAAGCTCTTAAGAACACAAATTTTAGATAATTAAACAGGACAAAATTGTGCACGACATGAATCATCAGAAAATGGCGTCATTAGCTGTCATGTTTTTATTGCTGTGTAGAATGGATTTTAAATCAAACAATTTAAAACACGAGATTGCTTGGAGGAAACGCAGAAACAAAATAACTGCTGCATTTTGGCCATTTAAAACAAAAGGTTTTACAAATATATTTCTGGAATGTATACAATAACCGAAGATTTAACAAAAGTGTATATATTCGTTCACACACACACACACACACACACACACACACACACACACACTGTAAATAAAGTAACTGAAATTATGTTGATTCTAGCTAACTAATCTTTTGACATACCCAAGTTGCAAACCAATATCAGAAAATCAAGAAAATCTACATCTCTGTTTAAAACAAATCTTGAATCATTAACGACAGCCAGTAAAATGCAAATAAAGTTAGTGTTCAACGTTTTTGAAATTTAACAAATTCTAATTGTTATTTTTGAGGGGAGTTATAATTTTCCAAAATGTGGCATGAATACCTTGCAAAAGATAGTTCTTTTATAAAAAAAATAAATAAACTGCAACGTGCTTACCTGTTTTCTTTTCTTTTCTTTTTACATTTTTTTAAATAAAAGTGTTCACTTGGAAACTTATTACAGGTGATGCAAATTACTGGCTGGAGGAGTGTTTCCCTGAAATAACATATTCTATATGGTTTTGTTGGACACGTTTAAAACTGTCGCAGTAAATAACGACAGCTCAAAATGCAGGGCCTTAGAATGCAATCACGAGCTCTGGGGTTAAGAAACACACAGGCCTCTCCTAGTTATTTTATAAAACTAAAAAGTGTTGTTCGACCCGGGCCAACTTACGGGCTCGGATACTAGGGATATATCTCTGGTATCCCCATCCCTTTTCCCGGCCCTGCACAAAAGATACGCCATTTAAATCTGGGAGATATTCCATAAGTTATTTCACTCAAAAGGACCCAGATCAAAGAGAAAATGTTTTTCAACTTGGTGTAATCAAACTTGAAGTTACGATGTATAAATATTGTCGCATTTTAATTAATCATCTTAAACTGCAAATATTAAAGTATTAAGCAAGGGTACAGCCAAGCCTTTAATGTAAGCAAATTAATTAAACAATGAAGCCCTTCCACGCCACCATTAAATGTATCTCCCTCGAGTGAAAGTTTCATCTGACTGTACTTGCATGATACACAAGACGCTGATTATACGAAAAGATGTTTTGCGTGCACGAACTTCGATAAATATTATCAGATCAGCTTATTTAATCTGAAATCTCTTTAACATGTGAAATCGTTATTCTTAATGCCAGATTTAACAAATGGTTGAGAGGTTTTAATGATCGTTTTGTTGAAGTACCTTTATATATATATATATATATATATATATATATATATGTTCGGAAACAATCATACGTCTTAAACTCTTAGCTCTTTAAGTTCATAATAAGGGGCATTTATTTTAGTTAATATAAATTTTTGGCGAATTTGTGAGAGGTGCATACTGTTGTATCTTTGTCTCCTCCTTTGTTGTTGATAATCTCGGACACTTGGTGTGCAGCCTGTAATACACTTAAACTAATTCTTTTTTTATGTTAATTCCACAATCTCTTCCTACCCCTAATCCCATTCTAAATGGAAGACTTTGTGTTTACCCCTTACACACACATCGTAAGGGAATATTTCTTTACCCATATCATGTCCTGCCTTATCACATTCGAACAACTTCATCGATTAAAACTAAATTTAGTATTATGCTACATGCTAAGAAAATCATGGCCAACTTTGATTTTTGACATTTCATCAATTTCCAATACACTTATTCAGAGTCTTGACCCGTGTTAGAATATGAACTTTGCTCATCGAGTTCATCCTACTGACCGGGCATCCGTGTCTAACAGACACAATGCTACCTACCTTGATGACCTTCTGATAAAGAAACAACCAGAATTGTGATTTGTAAGCAGCGAAATTTGCATTCGTCACAAGTAAAACATATTCATAATTTGAAAGGCAAATTTGCATCCAAAATAATGATATTGATAAACAAAGCGAATGTTATAATTAATGGGATTTAAATTCTTTAACCTTTAAGACGACTTCCTATTATTCCTATTAGATATATAACTTCCGGTAATACTTTCTTCCGGTCAGTGCCCATGACACAAGTTATGCTGCATCTCATGAACCATCTTTAAAACGACATCCGGCGGAATATAAGTGTAGTGATTTTCGTGCTCATTCGCTTGGTCCGCATTTTGCCACAATTGGTAGTGAATGTTCCGCCATTGTGCCATCGTTCTAAAATGTTTGTTGGCAGTAGGCCAGTATGTCGGATAAAGCTCTATCAATGCAGCGTATTTCTGAAGAAACAATGTGTGAGATAGCCCCGCACCATGCATGCCAACTAAAATATCTGTGTCTGAGATCCACTGCAGTTGTTTTGTCAAATCTAATAGATCTATTTGAGATCCTATAACTTCGTACTTTGGAAGGGATTTCTGCACAATGGATATCAATTCGTCCTCGTTTTTTATTTTTCGCACCACGTGACCGGATGGATTTCTTGGATGTGCAACGTAATCTCGCCTCCATATGAATCGGATGCTAAGTCTTGAGCAATTTAGAGTTCTCTGAAAATTTACTTGGTGTCGTCCGAGGAAAAATTCTCTGAATTCTTCGAGGTAAGGCACGTATGGGCTGTCATGATCATTTAACGGACTAAAATAACCAAGAATGTTCCAAACCATACCATGAAACAAAGTTGGTTCACCTAGTTCCCCTGCCCGCATGACATGACCAAATAATGTCGTCCATGCGACGTCAAGCGTACCGTATGGATGACCGTCTATCCACAGGATGGTGACGTCATCTGGACGCTGCTTGAAAATTAACATCATCAAGAAAGCATTGTAAAAATCTGTCATGGTGTGGTACATGTTCACATACTCGTATCTTGTCAATGCTATCGTCAAAGTTTTAACCGTCTTCATGCCTGAAACATTTAACTTTTGGCTTTTTAAAGCTGCCTTCCAATTTATTAGATGATCCTTCGTTCGAAAAGAATATGGGATTTCTTCATCCTGGCATTTTATCGTAAAGTATCCTGGTTCTAACGTGTAATACTCGTCTCCCTCACTTTGGTTCAGAACGTCTCTAACATTCTCACCACCTCTTCGGCCTTTTCCTTTTTCGGGTGTGATAACAACGTTAGTAAGCAGAGCGAACAAGCTGTCATATCCAACAAAGTTTCCATCACAAAATTCTTTCCTATGCTTCAACCACGACACCACAGGTTCTTGGTCAATTTCAAATAATCTTTGAAACTGTCTGGATTTACTTGTTTTATTTTTCGGTTGCCTCAGTGACGTTCTATTTTGCAAACCTTTGTGTACACCTGTAACCATTCTCATTAACCGTGTTTGCTTGACAGGCGGCACTGTCGTCGTCCTCGCTCCACCTTTAAATGCATCTAAAAGAAGATTTTGTGAGGAGGTCCTTGAAACGAAAGTCCATGTACCCATCAATATTATGAATAAAATGAAATATAATCCAACAATGAAGCCAAACCGTCGTAAATAATGTATAACTTTCATCCTGAAGCATAATCTATAGTTTTCTAATTAGTGTACCCCTGTTTCACGTACAAAAAGTGCACCGACAAATTAATGTATCACTTTTTCACCTGCAAAGTCTGCATGTAAAATATTTGTTCCACACTCCATTTGCTCCTAATCCATGTCATCGACAGCTATATTTCGTCTTACATTTCTTGCCAGCCTCCAAGATAAATACTTCATGTGCGTTTTTGTTCCGAAAGGTTAAGAAAAATCCGCAGAATCAGTTATCCGCTGAATATTCACTATCCCAAGGAAGTTCTTTATTATTTTTTTTGTCAGACAAGATAAATGGATTTTCGATAATGCCTGAAAGAAAAATTTTCTTTCATATGATGTTAAAGAAACTAATTGTAAGGTTCTACCTCGTATTCTACCGCGTAAGGTTTCCCGTCTGCCCACACACTGATGTCTTTGGAAACAGATGTCACACTTTATCCCATTAAATGTTACAGACTTTGGTTACATTTTTACACCTGTGGTTGTACTAACCATGGACAACTGAAAATGAAAGAAAAGAAACTGCATGTAACAAATTGCATCGAATGATATTTGTAGAGCGACAATACAATTGCGTTATCATTTTGATTTTAGTTGCAAAATGGAGAAAGGGAGAATGACGTCCCCTTAAACTTGCAATCATTTTTGTCAAGGCTGGCGTATTAATTGAGAGTATGAATGACAAGGCGACTGACCGGTTGAAACCTCTGACTGCATTTAAGAGTTATTTAAGACTTAGTTTTTTACATTTTTAATCAGTTTATGCTCGACAGATGTTATGTTTATTCAATGATAAAGATATAAAAAAAATTTAGTTTCCTTTCAGAATAAGAATCTGATAAAATGAGACCCATCCCTCCCCCAGTTAATTCGCATTACTCCCTTGATCAGCCCTCGTATGCAAAAAATACGCTTCCATTAGAAAGGCATTCCATCATGCAGGCCATAAATATAACATACTGATACGAGGTTTGCAACAATCAAGTGGTGGCGCGAGGGGGTGGGAGGTGGAAATTGCCCCAGGAAGCGGGAAACGAGGGGAGTGTTTTATTGCAGCATAAATGTTCAGAGTATTTCTCATTCTCCTTAGTCTAAGGTGGGGCGATTCTTCAGAAAACGTGTAAGAGAGTGGGAGTGGGAAGAGTGCTAACATGGCTGACCCAAGGGTTCATGGATCCATAGTCGAACTATGACTTTTGTACTCACCCACCCATCCCACCTCAGAGAAAAAAATTCAGTTCCATCTAATCTGGCATCTCTTAAAGCCTGGCGCCTTGGGCGAACGCCTAGTTGACATGCTGTGCCGGGCCCGCATTGGGTACAGTTGAAGGGCGTTTCGTAATTGACAGATATACTTTTTACTTTAGCAATGTGGAGGCGCCACTAAAAATAATACTGCCATCGGGCGCCGGGAACCCTTGCACCACTAAAACAGCTACAACCAACACTAAATCTGACCACATTTTGTTCTCACCAAAACCGTAACAGAAAAAAAAAGCATTCCATTCAGAAGAAAAACATTTTTCGTCTGCTTTTTCGTCTGCTCTGGATGGCCATGATCAACATTTCGACTCTAAAACGCTACTGATGATCGTTTCCATCGCAACTGACCAAATGTATAATAATTATCTGATATGTGATACGGAAGGGACAAATGAGTAGGCGTACGTATCGCGGATTTTGTTCACTGCAAGTAGCGTTGTCTTCATGATAAGAAAAGTGCGATCATATAAACACCACAGTTTCTTCGTATAATACAGAGAAGAAGAAGAAGAAAAAAAAAACAACTGAATCCTGCAGTAGTCACGCGTGTTTTACTCATATCGGCTATCAACTTACCAGTTATCACATGATCCCACTTTCAAACTTGTCATTTGCGTCCAACATTTAGCTTTCATATATTGCCGTGTCCTGTTAAACGTGTCACATGACGCACAATATTACCATGAATGAGTCCTAGTTGGGCTGTCACATGATGTACAACATGACCATGAGTGTTGTGTAGGGCTGTCATTTTGTTTAATAGTTACTTATAAATAACGGCTTCTACAGCAGTCTATATACATGGGAATATGACGATATCAATATTAACCTGAAGCTATTACAAGATCTATGTTGATAACGAGGACGGACAAAAGACCTGACGAATATACAATCACTCGAGAAAAAGAAATTCAGTGGATTAGAGACACGGATTGATCTATTTCCGAGAATCTATGCATCTGCATCGTACTTGAGTACTAACTTGATGTAGATTATACGAAACTTGGATTTGTGATTTTTGCCTTTGACAAGCCTTTGAAAATGAAGTTCCATATTGTGAAAGAGATCAGACAAGAAGTGGTGTGTGTGTGTGTGTGTGTGTGTGTGTGTGTGTGTGTGTGTGTGTGTATACACACGCTAAAAGCCACTCTAAAATATCCACCGTAATGATGATATAAATAATGGAACAACAAACGCAACATGTTACCAGCAGGTGGTGTTACAAGGCTACAAACGGTAGACAGCAAAGACAGAGACCTTGTGCAATGTAGCTAATTTGGCAGAGCCGGTAATGTGTCAAAAATGCCATTAAAATCATCAAGGCAGACAAAACAGACAAAAGCTACCCCCACCCCACCCCCACAACAACAACAACGACCCGCAATGCGCAGTTTTGAGAGAAACTGATGAAAGATAACACGGTATTTAAAAAAAATCGAATAAAAGGTGTCAAATACTATAAATATATGAATAATTATGTATGAATTGATAAACATAAGATCTATATTAATTTAATTTTTGTCTTGGACCAGTGAAATTTGTTTTATTATGACAAGTTTTTAATTCAGAATAACTCGGAAGACGGAGACGGATATCCGCACTCGATTTTCTCGACTTTGCAAGTCAGAATTTGCTCCGCCCCTTTAGCTGGTGTTTACGTACAGTGCAGACATTCTTATGACAAGGCAATGACACTAAATACTGGCTTGTGAGAGATAAAAACTAAACCAGTCAAACACCCTGACGATAAACTAAAAACGCTTTTCATTATCGAATAATCCTAAAGCAAGCATCGTCTTTATAATAACTAACTAAAACAATCCCATTTCGACCTGAGAGACAGGCAGACAGTTTATACAGATGTATTTAATAATCATAGACAAAATATGAGAAAATACAACGGAGTTTGGTATTTTTTCATACAATAACCACATTGTTTTACAACCTTTCACATCCGTTTTAAAATAAGATGAGAATTGATTGCTCCGGTAGACTAAGTTGATAGAACGTCCGCCTCGGATACGGAGGTCGCGGGTTTGAATCAAGACAGTCGCTTAGCACTAATAAGTTAGTGTTAGGACTGGTCGGTTTGGTGTCAGAATAATGTGACTGGGTGGGGCATGTTGCTACATGCCTGCGGCATGATGCCCCTCAAGCCGTGCATCACTATCAACAACCACAATTTAGATATCCTAGTGATATGACTGAACAATTTTTTAAAGTTACTTCAAAAATCGAAATCAAATGCTCGCACACAATCTGCAAAATTGAGAAGAGTGAAGACAATGATTGTAATATGCGATGCAGTTCTACAACTGGCAACCCTATAGCAAGAGTATGCCAATCATAGGTGCCCAGGGCTCAGGAGCTTTGCACTACATATTATTCAGGGACTCATGACTCATGTTTTTACACTATATATTAGGCAAGGGCCAATCGGTAGGCTTTGCAAAAGGGCCCTAATAGTGGCCTAAATATCCTAGCTACAGTTACATTTAACCATCCAATTTGAGAATTTATACATTTTTGTACAAAAAGTCGATGAATTATTAAGAATGCATCTTTACTTATGTACATCGGTAACAAAAATTATGTAAAAATCCAAAACACGAATAATATTCTTTAAAAAACTTACAATTATCAACAACGCAATTATTAAAACAAACATAATATATCCAAAACAAATCAATAAATTCAAAACAAACATAATATATCCAAAACAAATCAATAAATTCAAAAGTATCAGCTATCTGCTTGTATCGTTTCCTGTCGCGACATTGTTGAATTCTTTCTTAATTGCTTTATTACCGATAAGCACCTATATCCTACATGACCAATATAACAATCCTAAAATTTCCGAACAAAATCTCCATCAAGTTATGAGTTTGTTTGTTGAAACGAGTCATTTTTGTTTTGTATACATGTTATGATGAATATAAACTGTATTTTACCTCAGTACGTCTTCAAATAAAGTGGGTCAATGCCAAAAATGTTACCGATCCACTTAGTTCAATGTCTTTGACCTATCTGAACATTGCTCGTCCATTTCCGTCAGATCGTGAAATAACCTCAGAATTGGTTGTAGGAATATGACAACGACAGTGACAGTAACAAATGACAAAATTCTTTATTACACTCATGTTACATACTGCAACATATGAGGCAAAATATTAGTATGTTATTTTGCATGCCTGTACATTAGCCAAGAATGATATATATTTCCCCCCACAGTAAAGGCAATATAACTTGGATTGACAGCATTATTACATTATCACAGTCATTCCTTCAGTGGAAGAAGAAAATCAATTTGATGTGTTTGGTGACTCCGTGTTCTCGTAGTGCACCACATATGGGCGAAAGTAGTTCTAGTCTATTTTTAAAACATTTTTTTCCTCTCTCTCATTTTGGTGGTGACAGAAGAGTTATATTGATGCATTTTGGTAGGGATTTAAAGGTAATTGTTTATTCTTGAGAATATGAGCTCAGAGAGGTGTTGTCTGTGTGTATTTTGGCGTCAGTGCACATTTGAGTTAAAAGGCCTTGGTGATGATCCGGAAGTGAAATCTGTCCTATCAAAAATATGCAGATGAACCTCTGACAAGAACTTCACCGTGAAGTCATCTTTGGGGGTATTTTAGATTAGCACATGATTTGTACCGATTGCCACACAGTTGAAATGTCAGTACTGAGAAATATATGTAGAGAACATATAATAAATTAATTGTGACGTATGGCCATAAGTAACAGCAAAGGCCGCGATTGTTCCGAATGTGACTTTGTCTCCATCCGAAGCCGTATTGTTCCATATGAACGAAAGTAGTATCCAATATAATTCTCAATATCGACTGAAAGGAAAAGACCGACACTGTTCCAATTGTATCCATAATTAGCGAAAGTAAATCATACTAGATACGGAAAATGCTCGTCTTTTTATTTTTATTTTACATTTCTACTCGAGTCACTATCTGAAAGAGACTATTATGTTAATCGCAGTGATGTTTTCCGAACTGGTTAGTCTTTAGCGGACAAACATCCGGTTCTTTGTGGGAAAAACAGATTCCTGTCGTATTATGGTCGCAGGGGATAGTTTTGTAAATTGGCCCCTGTCAGATTTCTTAACTGAAGGTTTTGGTGCAACTTTTTCAGCTATTATTGTTTACTACTTAAAGATATGGATAGGTGTTACAGACGTGTTCTTGAAATTGATGTCAGGCATGTACACCTCCCCCAGTTACTCTGCAGTATGTAGATAGTGAACTACTAAGAGTCAGCGAGAAAGAAGAACTAGCTTCACAATAGTAGTAAACACGTGGGTTCAGAGCATGTAGAATATCTCAAAAACGGTTTGTATGACAACTATTTTCAATTACATCAGCCTGATTAGCACACAATGTTCTCTAGAACTGCCAACATGGAAAAGGGCTTATGTTTACATTGTGAGAAATACATGGTGTCAAATATGACCTTCAGACCTGAAAAAAAAAGCAGTTTTAAATTTGGTGTTGTAGTGCATAAACTCCTTTGCTAAGAACTGCCATTGACTTCTCTGGTCAAGTAAACAATACTCATTTGCTTTGTTTTAATATAGCTATCCAAATATATGGACCATATTGATCTCACTTGTGTATTTTGACCTTTTTTTAATACTAAGTCTAAGATGGTGAATGCGGCATTAGATTGTTGCATATAAACTGTTCCTTACACTATATATGTGGTGTGCTCTACACTAGATGAAGTGACCGAGTGATGATGTTACGATCGTATTTACATCCGAGCATACGCCTCACCTTGCGTTACCTCCCTTCTGAAGAAGCGTTACCCTTCTGAGGTCTCTATCTAGCACGCGACGCAAATTGACAAGAAAAATTCAACTGAATGTGCCATGCGATTATTTTTAAAGTGCCGTCATGCCTCACGCAGAGATTGTTATAAAAATGAACAAACTAAAATCCATAAATCTCGTGACCAACAAAATACTGTTTTCTCGGCAACACAATTCATTACACGCGGTCGGCGTAGCTAACGGCGTATGTGTATGTCTGTCTTCCTGCCTGTCTACCATTTTGTATCTACTGCAAGACCTTATTTATCTGATAATTTTACCGTATGCACAATATACATGACTATTTGAAACAAACTGGTTCTCGAACTTGTTTTTCGCCTGCTTTACTCTATTTGCTTTAACGAAAAAAAATCATCTCTCTCTCTCTCTCTCTCTCTCTCTCTCTCTCTCTCTCTCTCTCTCTCACACACACACACACACACACACACACACGCCTTGATGTTCTGAACACTTAACTCAGAACGCTGACCTACAAAATCAGGAAGTAAGCACTCAATTGTTGCATATTATTTAAAGTAAATCTCTTACCAGAATACGGAGGAAACTCGATCTCGTCTCCGTCGTACAATGTTTACACGATATACAAGGTCATTTTGTTTTAGCAAATATAGTTCAGGCGTTTCTGAGATGATACATTTTAATTTAGGCCAATACAAATATCGAGAACAGAATTTTGACAACAGTGTTTCAATGTGGTTTAAAAAAAACATACGACAATAAAAACTGCCATTTCAATAAAGCACATCACATGTAATAATTCTAAGTGTAGTCTGGGAAAAACCTTCTTATTAACATCACCCTCTTTACCAAGCTTTTCTCTAAAAACAACATTACCTATCCTTTTCTCATATACAGCCTCATGGACGACACACAGTTTTTAACATACTACACTCATGAGCATACAGTAATATACTTGTAAAAAATTATTCCTTATATGACCCCAAATAGAAATATAAGGTAGTCTTAACCCAGGACTATCAGGCCCAGCGACACAATGTTGTAACGATAATGTTACTTTTCCAATTAATATATAGCACATAATAACAACAAGTATACCATGACATTGATGCATAAACACACCATACATCCATATATTAAAGTAACACTTCACCACAAATGTCCTATGGGGTTGTATATATTGAACTATGATAGCTGATGGCACTTAGTATTCAAAATTATCCGGTTAAAATTCTAAGGACACTGAACTGGCACATCATGAAAAGAGGACAATAGCAAGAAACACCCAGTTAACATTCAAAGGACAACAACAACAACAATATATATGGAACTAATGATGCTATCACCGACACCGAGGGAAACGTGGAGGACCAGAACTACATAACAGCCCTTCTTAGGGCTACTTAATGCCAAATATATGTTATTTTATTAATTTTATTCACTTATTTATATATCTATTTATTTATTTATTTTTATTTATTATTATTATTTTATTTTTTGGGAATAGGGGAAAGTTGGTGCAAACTGCGAGGAAACAGGCCCTTTCCCATACTGGGAATCGCCTGGATTGGGGCCCGCACAGGTGTACAGCCTGGTGCAGCTCTGTGCCTAACCCAGTCAGTCCTGCAGGGAAGCTGACCGAAACCTATCCCATTTTTTATATATCCTCCTAAAATTATATATCAATATATTATCATATATTTATTTTTATTTATTTTCTGGGAATAGGGGAAAGTTGGTGTAAACTGCGAGGAGACAGGCCCTTTCCCATACTGGGAATCGCCTGGATTGGGGCCCGCACAGGTGTGCAGCCTGGTACAGCTCTGTGCCTAACCCAGTCAGTCCTGCAGGGAAGCTGACCGAAACCTCTCTCCTTTTTTAGACCTATTCTTCAAAAAATTATCTGCTAATATTCTCTTTTATTTATTCATTTAATTTTCGGGAATAGGGGAAAGTTGGTGAAACTGCAAGGGAACAGGCCTTTTCCCATATCGGGAATCGTCTGGATTGGGGCCCGCGTAGGTGTACAGCCTGGTACAGCTCTGTGCCTAACCCAGTCAATCATGCAGGGAAGCCGACTGAAACCTCTCCCCCTTTTTACATCTATTCTTCTAAAAATTTATGTTTATTCTATTTTATTATTTATTTATTTTACGGGAATAGGGGAAAGTTAATGCAAACTGCGATGGAACAGGCCCTTTCCCATTGGGAATCGTCTGGATTGGGGCCCGCACAGGTGTACAGCCCGGTATAGCTCTGTGCCTAACCCAGTCAGTCCTTCAGGGAAGCTGAATGAAACCTTTTCCCTTTTTACACCTATTCTTCTAAAAATTATGTTATTATTTTCTTTCATTTATTTATTTATTTATTTTTGGGGAATAGGGGAAAGTTGGTGAAACTGCGAGGGAACAGGCCCTTTCCCATATCAGGAATCGCCTGGATTGGGGCCCGCACAGGTGTACAGCCTGGTACAGCTCTGTGTCTAACCCAGTCAATCCTGCAGGGAAACCGACAGACCCCTTCCACCCCCTTCTAAATATCTGTCTGTCCGTCTGTATTGTCCTGTCGGTTTTCTCTGTTACATGTTCATAGACATTGAATTCTCGCAGTATCGATTGGCATGAGAATTCCATTCGACTAACCAAACATCAAACCAAATATGACCATTTCGGACCACACCCAACCAAATTCATAACTTAAAACAACCTAATCTGAACAAACTAACAGTCACTCTGACACCCTAGTATAGGTTTATTTTTTTTCTAGGGTGAATTGCCCTCTTCAGAAGGGTTCTTTGCCGGCCGGATAGGGAACTGTACAGTACGCTCTGTACTTAATTAGGGCATAGTGATAAGTGTTAGGAAATTCCGTAACTTATAAATCTCGATATAATTGCACAGGTGGCTCACACATCATTGGTGTAGGGCATCCACTAGCACAACTGGACTGAATTTAATACAAAATGAAAGTGAGCCTTCGTCAGGGTGTGGCATCTGTGGCTGTTGCTGTCTTTCTCCTTGCGTGTTCGGTGTGTGTTGCTGCTTCGCGGGTTGTGTTCTCCGGGAGTGTCTTGGGGGCGTCTCGTGTTTCTTCGTGGGTGGGTCTGGGTGTGCGTTTGGCGCTGCCTCTGCGTGTGGGACGACGAGAAGTCTGACTGGGACCTTTTCCGCCTTTGCCTCTTCCTGCCGGTATCGCATCTAGAAGTTGTTAGGGGAGGTGTGGATGGGCCTTACCTACCTGCCCCAGGGCTTACATTATACCGATAGTTACTTATTAGTAATTCGGTATAACGCCCAAATTAATAAGTGCATTGGTATGCACATAAACGCCTGGGGAGGGGGGGGAGTAACGACCCTTCCCCAAGGGAAAATAAATGTCCAGCGATATGCTGGATATAAAAGTAGCACAAATGACCCTTAGTGGTCGGTTGCTACTATAAAACCCCAATTTGCTGAAATTGTTTTATTTTACGAATTCAGCCACAGCCGAATGAATATATTTATATGTAAATCTACGGGTCTATTTTGCGACGAAAAACATTACACGTGGAAAAGGTTACAAATTCCGAGTGAACGTATCTGATGTTACAGTACCGATATGGACGTTAATTCTCATTTTTATTTCTCTTTGGGTTATCATTGCTCTGTTTGCATATTAGTGTAAATCTAGAGTTTCTATTTGTTGTATCTTCGTATGCTTTGTTTTTTTTTTTTTTTAAATTTACCTGATAGGTAGCTAGGTTATGGAGCTGGAGTCGGTGATGGCTGTTAAACAATATAATTTTTGGCATAGGTTAATATTTAAGCAAGTCTATACGGAACGGTTACTTAAAATACTCGTTCTGCTCTAAGACACTCAGTTATGGGTTAGTATAGTCATATTTTGTACCAACAATTCGCAAAACATAGTTGTAAACCGACTTTGGGATGGGAGAGGGGCGCAGTAGGGGTGTTTATTATTGTTCGTCAATATTTTAATGATCTGACATTAAAGTACGTATCTGGTATTATATGTCTGTCTGCTATGTTCCAACAGGTCTATCCGCCCGTCAGGAATTTCGTTTGTGCCAAATACATTTTGAAGAACTTTTAAATGCAAATGACAGCTTTGTTTTATACGAGATTCATTCGTAACAACCTCGGCTATTTATGCGAGTCAAAACTATGTCTGGAATGTAGATAGATGCAGTAATTAAACATTTTACTTTCGCCGGAAATTTCTCTGCAGAGCTATCCTTCCCTCTTACTTATACCAAAAATTCGAAAATAATTTGTTGGGTAATTTTATAACTTTATTGGTAGTATTCCCCGACACCAATCTATTCGGACCACCTCTATTTCTACGCTTAGATCGACTCAATAATTAAAAGAGGATACAATCAATGTTTCGTAAAATGCAGAAGTCGTTGGAATTGCTGATAACGACACACATTGGAATTTTTTAATATAGGGGAATGTATCCTTAAGGAAGCCAGTTTCAACAACCAAACTATAAACTTAAAAACAATAAAATAGTCCGATTCCATTTTTTTACAAATGAAGATCTATTTGTTGAAAATGACCCACCCACCCAATTCCGTAAGTAAATTATTGACATTATTACATTTTCAAATTAAACACTTATCCCAAGTATTCGAAAATAAATTTTGTGCAACTGAATTACTTTATTCATAGCATTCCCGACCTTAAACAATATCCATTGGTTCCGTATTTTAAGTAACCGTTCCATATTGAATAATAAAATGTAGCTCTGCTCTATGTCATTTTCATAAGGGCTCTCATGTGAACTCCGTATTTCTTTTTTCACTACCATGATAACCAATCCAAATGTAGTTTAGCCGTTGTACATTTTCTATATACTGTATATTAATTATTTATAGTTTGTAAAAACTCCATATAAAATTTTAAAAAAAAACAGTTGTAATATATAACCAGTTTTGGTTCGCAACTGATCCCGTCCTTCAATAGGAATATCGCTCCGCCCTATTCGTTAAATCGAGAAATAACTTCCAACGTAGCTGTAAAAGTATACATACAATTGATCGGTTTGGTGATTCGCCTCTGGCTAAGTGCACCACATACGTTCCGATTCTAATTTTCCCCGTCATATTGTGAAACATGAAGAAAGTAGTTCCAAACAGTTTTGAACGGCGGCAACTTAAATCTTTCAAATATAACTACGTCACATTTCCAGTGAGACCGTAGATGACATACATTTTAGTGAAAGTACTGAAATTGTCTGCCCTTTCCCCGTGAGGCACTTCGCACATTAGTCAGTTCCCTACTTCGTATGCATTCTACTACGTTCATGTCTGCTACACGCCTAATAGGGAGACGAAGATATGATATTGGCTTGCAAATTTAGGTCAGGCACCTGCGAAGTTGGTGTGGATATACTGCATCTATAAACAATCCTGCCCTTGGTTATGTATGTTATAACATGTTTTTGGGGAGTAGTGTCTATATATTACATACTTATTTGTGATGGTATGCTTGTATCCAATTATCGAGTGTCAATAAACAGCCATACCTTTTGTTGGATAGTCGAGTGTACGTTGGATTGTAGGCCTACATCAAAACGTGTGTTGGACAGTATACAAAAAAAGAAGGTATTGGATAGTATTTAAAAGAAAGGTGGTGTGTTGGTTAGTATACCAAAACGTGGTTTGTTGGACAATAATCACAAATAGTTTTACATTACATTTCAAAGAGAGGCAACCGCATATTAAAATCTGGGACACACCATTTAATTTGTTTGGGGTGGTGGTGACTATTGACATATTTAGGATTTTCTGCCTTTTTAAATTCGCGACCACCCCACAAATAGCCTGAAGAATAATATTTGTAGTAATACAATTATGTGCTTCACATTTAGAAGAAACAAAATATCTGAAGACAAAAATACCAGCCCCACCCCCACCCAAACCCAGCGGTCTCTTGGCGCTTATAATAGTTCTTACAAACTGAGGTATATTTTTTTTTTAAATAAAAAAAACTATAAAAAAAAAGTGTGCTTTACTTTTATTATAAGGCATTCAATGATAAAGTAAGTGCAACGCCATGCCATTCTCATAAGAATACATGGGTCCCATCCAGGAAGCCTCAGAAACTACCAAATCTAGTCGTAGCGACATGTGATTTAAAAATGATCAGTAAGTATGATTTGTGTGAACTATTAAAGCAGACGCAAATAAATCAAACACAGAGATAATTATCAACGCAGGGGAGCTAATTGGTGTGTCATAGAAGTGCGCAGCATGACTTTACGAAAGTGACTTAATTTTCGCAGAAAACTGTACTTTATAACATTATCAGAGACAAAATCTATAAACAATTTCTCAAAATCATATGTGTGTGTGTGTATGTGTGTGTGATAAAGTAGCTTTTAAAAAATTCAATCATATCGCTACGATGTCTGGTAGTGAGGCAGTTTATAGTGATGTCTAGCAATGGGGCATCATGCGCAGACATGTAGCATGATGCCCCACCCAGTTACATTACCCTGACACCAGGCCGACCAGTCCTAACACTAACCTCTTAATGCTGAGCGCCAAGCGAAGCAGTGGTTAGTACCATTTTTGTAAGTGTTTGGTATCACCCGGCCGGGGATCGAACCCACAACCTCCCGCTTTCCACTGCGGACGCTTTAACGATTAGGCCACCGGAGCGGTTTCTCAGCATCATCTAATTATCTTTTACTGAGAAACTTCCAGGTGACATTTCCTCTTGTATTGAAAAATAATGATTCTCATTTCAATGTACGATATAATTCACCATTAGCTAGGAGTAAAACTTTTTCAAGCGACTACTGATGTACAATTGGTAGCTGTTTGGGTCATTCGAAACTTTGAGGTCAATCAATATGATCTTAACTCAAATGTACGCCATTCGCTGCTGTTCGATCCATCTCTATTATTTACGAAGCACAGCTTGATTGAGAAGTTCCGAAATGCATTGAACTAATTTTTAATTCACAACTTATGAGCCAATCCTACTTTCAATTCAAACTGACTAGATTGCAGTTCTTTTCTATATTAAAAAAATGAGTTTTCTGAAAACTACTGCATCCACATTCATCCCAGACGTTTTGTCTAGCATGAATAGCAGAGGTAGTCCGAATGCTCAAGTAATACGACAGATAGCAAGTTCGTGTCCTGAGTCTAGCGTTGCAGAGTTGTATTTAGAATAAAGAAAAACAAAACTTCAATCCAACAACAGAAAAAAGTGTTCCACTGAACTAATTTTAACTCACCATTTGTAATCTTTGATGCGTGTAACGACAAATGTTTGGTCATTGCCGATCATGTTTATACTAAATAAATATTAAAAAATTCAAACGTGTATACTGGTTTGCCATGGTAACGTTGGGTTTAAATCTAGCGTTCGGCGAATAAATGAATATAAATAAATAAATAAACTGGTCATCAAGATAATACATAAATCTGTTTGGCGTTCTTTGCTCTTTATTATCATATATTTAATTTACAGTTTAAATCAAATCATTGTAGGAACGATCGATATACATACGCCATGTATATTCTAGGTTATGCAAGGGATGTTATTCTGAATTGGCGGTAATACCGAAAATAATAATTTTACGATGGCACATACTTGCCCTAATGCTAGGATCTTGGTGTATATTCTGCACTAATTTTAAATCAGTTCGAAAATTGGATGCTACTTCAATGGCTTTCATTCTCTTACATGTATCCTCCAACAACATCAACTGACACAATGAATACATAACCTCTTGTGACATGGCAACGCCAGGATTGTCGGTGAGAATGGCGCACCAACATGAACAAAGTACATGTCGACCACAGATTTTTGAAACCAAACCATGTGTTACAACGAAGAGTAATAAACAGTGTACAACAAACGTTTAAAATCAAAACCTGTCAATTGTGAAGACCACCAGAAAACAACAATATTATCAAGCTTCATATTTTGACTGTAAGATGCTACTATTGATTTTATCCGGGTATTTTTCAACACGACCAAGTTGTGGAGCAAATATCCGGATATTTTTTTTAACACGGCAAAGCTGGGACTAGTT
The DNA here is from genome assembly GCA_030141615.1 of Unio pictorum. Lineage (NCBI taxonomy): Eukaryota > Metazoa > Mollusca > Bivalvia > Unionida > Unionidae > Unio > Unio pictorum. The sequence goes on from JARLTB010000201.1 coordinate 5,327,452, forward strand.
TTCTGAATACGACAAAGCTGCAGAAAATAGCCAGGTATTTCTCAACATGGCAAAGCGGGGGTAAATATCCGAGTATTTCTCAACACGGCAAAGCTGTGACAAATTTCAGTTTATTTACTATTTATGCCCTCTGACTGTGTTTGAGAAAGTGTGTGTGTGTGTGTGTGTGTGTGTGTGTGTGTGTGTGTGTGCGCGCGCGCGCGATTTGGATTTTTAACGTAGTTTTTATTTTATTTTTAAATCAGTTATATCGCTACGATGTCTGCAGTGTGGCAGTTTATAGTGATGTCTTGCACTGAGGCGTCATGCTACAAACATGTAGCATCATGTCCCACCCAGTAGCATTATCCTGACACCATGCCGACCAGTCCTAATACTAACCTCTTAATGCTGAGCGCCCAGTGATGCAGCTGTTAGTAACCTTTTTACAAATCTTTGGTATGACTCAAACGGGGTTCGAACCTGCGACTTCTCACATCCGAAGCGGACGCACTAACCACCTAGTCGTTTGTATGGAGTCGTGAGATACTTTTGTTTTCAAGTCACCGATGTATGAACCAAATGTTCAAACTTCATTTAAAGACATTTACATGCCATTCATTCGCAGTAGCCTACTAACGGAAGGGGAGGGAAAAAGGTAACAGCCCCTGGCGACAGAGGTCTTTGGGAGCAAAACAAACAACCTTTGGGCCATCATTCGTCTCTCCGCGAATCATTTACCCTTAGTAGGCCACTGTTTGTTCACTGTTTCAAACCCATGAAGGATCTCAAATTTCATTCTTCTGTTTATAACAAATAACTTCAAATGTAAAAATGCATTTATTTTATTCAATTAATCACAACACAACTTATTAATACTAACACCTGCTAGTTTTAAGCAATTGGCTATTAAAAAAAATCTGGATAAATATGTCATGCACATCAGTTATTGTCTTCCCCAACATAATAATATACGGTCATAATAATCAATATAGAAGTTACTTGTATAACCATTGGCATCCAGTATAACATGAAACAAATGGCAAATCAATTAAAATGTATTATTTATAAGAATAGCCGTCTCAGATGCGACTATGAAAAGAAACATGCCCGTGGGTTACTGCGTAGTATCAGAATTTGTTCAACATTGTTTTTTAAGTCATGGTTATAAAACGCACGTGTGTGTGTGTGTGTGTGTGTGTGTGTGTGTGTGTGTGTGTTATAAAAAGTAGTAGTGAGGTAGTTGGAAATTAAATGAAGCTAGTCATCTGCGACGAGAAAGCAGACCATGCACGCTTCGCACTATTTACTTTTTCTGTCTCCATTATTAAACTTTCCTTACACTAGGACTTCCTATTCCTAGTCACGTCCGACCATGGAAATGGGGAGCGGTGACATCACGTACCCTGTTTTAGTTGGAGTCAAGGGTGCACAGTTTTGTAAATATTCAACACATATTAATCAATTCAGACACGCACACATACATACATACAGACAGACATACGTGGATAAATTGGGTTATAATCTACTTAGTGTTGGTGGATGAAGCAAAGCCGTTATTTGTCGACAATACTGAATGCCTATGACCAAGTTTTATTTTTAACGTTAGCGACATGTTTCCGAGTGAGAAAACTTACCTGTACTGTCCTATTTAAGGACTGTGTTTTGTGTGTTTTTTGTTGTTGTTGTTGTTGTTGCATTGTTTCAACGTTTTTTAAAAAAATATATTAATCTATTTATATACAAAAATATTGATACAAATTGACTAAATATTAAAAAAATATGAATGCTTGAAAATGTCGTTGACTTTAACCAGTAAAAAATTTAACTATGGAGAGAGGAAAAAAAGGAAACAAATAGAACAAAAATCATGCTCAAACTTTTCTGAAACTCCACCCCCAATATCCTCAGGTACTCTTTACAAGCTCGTACCAATCACAAATAGCCATAAGTGTTGGGATTTAATGTTTACAGCTTGACCACAGTAACCCCCTTCTCTCCTTGATGTTGAATGTGTAGCACGACGGCAGGCAGTCTAGCATGCAACTACTCAGGTACTCGCAATACTATGTATTCCTTTTACATCGAAAAACGCATGTGACTACAAATGGAAGAAATAAAACAACAAAAGACTTACCTCATGAACTGAGACTCCGTAGAAATATGTCTAGCCACAGAAAATGAACATTACAACTAGCCTTGTTAACTAGGTGTTACTGTCACACTATATTTAAGAACACCTGTCCCATAGTTGACCTGAACTACCGGTTTCTAAGTGGGTTTCTAAGTGGGTCAAAATACATGGGTTCAATTGTCCCCATGTTTTCCTATGAAAGCACTATTTTTATCTGATTGGTTTGGTTTAGTGTATTTCGGCATAACAAGTAGGTTATTTAATGCGGAGGCAACTGGAGTGAAAAAAGAATATAGGATACGAAGTCAAACTCTTTCGGTTAGCGAGTCGGCACGCTAATCAATGAACCGCACCTCTCTAGGGTTGCCATACGTCCTCTTTCCCCAGACATGTTCTCCATTTCGATCTTTAAATCTCCGTCCATCCGGGTTTGTTAAATATCAAAAATTGTCCTGGCTTTTGTCCTGCTTTTTTTATGAAACAAATTTAGGGTGTATATATAGCCCTCCACCGTTAAGGATGGGCTCATATATGCGTATATAGTGAAAGGTATTTACCATTTGTATTTACGTCTCCATGTTATAGATTTATTTTATATTATTGATCAGCTGTTTTATTATGGGAAGTCGGTGTTGGGGAAATATTCCTCAGCCCGAGTGATTAGCCATTTTCAAAGGCAAAACTCATGAATTCTTTTTCTGCACACGATGTTTGCAAATCAAACTGAGTTTGTTGAGTCCTAAAAAAAACCTTGACTTTAGTTCCTTAAAAATGTACGAAGGCCTATACTAGCCATAAACAACATTTTATGATGAAGCCGGCAACACAATTCTCCATGCATTTTGGTAATAATAATTATGATATAATTTTAGTCTCAAACATTATCACGTTCCCCAAAATAAATAGTCCAGACATTTCATATTCTCTGATCATATGTGTTTCTCTACATGCTGAACAAAATACTGAATTAAAATTGGCAATTCAGTTATCAAAAACTATATTAAGTAATGAATTTTGAGTTTAAATCACTAACCACTTTCTTTATATCCTAATACTGGGTTCAATGTAAAATAATGGAAATCTAAAACTTTAGTCTAATAATATCCCTTTATGTAAAATACCAGCCGCTTTAAACTGCTTCATTGTGTCATGGTTTCTAAAGCCTCCATGTCTTTGCAAATGACTACACTGTACACCGATTTTAAAGAACCCTAATTTATCCAGCCCATCGTTTAAAGATTACACAAAATAACAGATAATTAGTTATCACAAATATATAAAATGTTACTAAATAACTACTAATATATGCATAATAAATTGTACCTGTAAGTGTAAACTCTTTTTCTGTATGTGGTCTATTCGAAACACCGTCCAGTCCATGGATATATACATGAATACATGTCATATTCGTTGTAATTAAGCATGCTGTGCTATGCTTCGTTTAACCTTCACGATTAATGAGAATCGTGACCGTCACCAGAATTGAACGAAGTACCATCTTGTAAAGACTGCAATTGCTGATATATCTTACCTAAGAAGATTTTGACTTTGTGAAAAATTTGTATTTTTCTTAATTTGATTCAAACCCTAAAATTTGTCTTTTTCTTAATTTGATTCAAACCCTAAAATTTGTCTTTTTCTTAATTTGATTCAAACCCTTGTTTTGCTGGAAATGCCTTATTACACTAGCGGAAACTCATACAACTTGTCATGCTTACAATCAGATTCAATATACATTCCATATATGCATACATACAAAGTTTATTTAAGATAAGTAGATAATGGCAAATACTTTACGTTATCTATAGAACGGTATTACGAAAGAAAGACTTATGATATTCAATACACTTTGACAGATTAATATTTACAGATAGACATGGCGAGAAAGATGTGATAAACAGAAGAAGTAAACAAGCAAATAAATAATTGTTATAGTATGTATTTGATGAATGTTTTGCAATTCTCCTTGCTACTAGAGGTATGCGTGTAATATGACTGTCAGTCAAGGGACCGGGTCAACGGTAAGAAGACGAATATAGCGGCCGCCATTGCGTGGTATCGCGATGTCTGCTATGAGGCTCCATAGCGGACAAAAGCTGTTCCAATCAGAACGTTGCCGTTGAAATTTTAATGTCATGTGTCCGAATTTCAATTTAACGTGTTGTATCGACAATGCTTGTCCTTAACGTTTCATATTCTCGGTCGTGATTTTAGATTGCATCTGTTAAATTAAACAGTAGTACTTAAAAGTTATATTTTCTATGTCGAGATTTTAGATTGTGTCGTTTGAATTACATAGCGGTGATTGAAATTGGAGGAAACTTTGCTCCACTTCTTGTGAGGGACGTTGATGTTGAAGTGATGACAGACACTTTCAACACAGTCATGACAACATTAGCGTCCAACACCCAAAGAAAAAACTCTGGGTTACAGAAGAGATTCAAGACGAAAATGGATAATGCCTCATAGAAACAAGTGACATTGCAGAAAGATGGAATGACTGAGTATTGTAAAGAACTCTACAACCATTCGTCCACAGGATACCCAGAGGTGTTTGAAGTTCCAAACTCCAAAATTGATGATTTCCCTATTTTCAAGGATAAGGTGGAGTCAACAATAAGAGCACTGAATATTGGGAAGGCAGCTGGAGTAGACAAAATCCCAGCTGAACTTATCAAGCATGGGGGTGGGGTATCAGTGATAGAGCTAAGAAACATCTGCAACAAGATCTGGCAGACAGGTGAATGGCCAACACAGTGGACCCATTCACTGATTAAAACACTACCCAAAAAAGGCAATCTCCAGCTGTGCAAAAATTACAGAACTATCCGTCTGATCAGCCATGCTAGTAAGGTGATGCTGAAGATCATGTTGAACAGACTGAACCCACAAGAAGAATAAATAATTGCTGAAGAACAGGTAGGGTTCCGGAGTGGAAGAAGCACAACAGAACAAATATTTAATCTCAGGGTTCTGTGTGAAAAGTACTCGCAACATCAATAAGACATCTAGCATGTGTTCATAGATTTCAAAACGGCTTTGCGGGTCACAATGAAAGAAATACAACATGGGTCAAACGTTTACCAATACCATCAAGCAGCTGTACCCTGGAAAACTACTGTGGGACAGTCAGCATAGGAGGGCGTAACATCATCAACCTCCGCTTTGCAGACGACATTGATGGGCTGGCAGGCAGTGAAGACGAGCTTGAAACATCTTTCCAGATTTCACATGGAGCGCCCAAAAGACAGATCTGATTACAAATAGAGGCAAACAAATCTCAGCCAAGATTAAAGTCAGAGAACAAGAACTGGAAACAGTGGGCCAGTTCAAATATCTTGGTTCTATAATCACTGAATAGGGATCAAGAGCAGAGATTTTGTCACGAGCGGCACAAACAATGGCATCTATGTCAAAGCTAAGACCCATCTCGAGAGCCAAGACTATTTGTCTGAAAACTAAAATCATACTATTGAGAGCATTAGTCATCTCAATCTTTTTGTATTCATGTAAGACCTGGACCCTGACAGCAGAATTACAACGAAGAATTCAGACACTTGAAATGAGATGCTACAGAACCACCCTTGGCATCTCTTACCAGTATGCCATTTTGAAGACCTCCTCACAACTGTCAAAAAGAGAACGTTTAAATGATATGGCCATGTGACTAGATACAACAGTCTATCCACAACAGTACTGCATGGCAGCGTCCAGTGTGGCAGAAGGAGAGGTAGACAGAGAAAAATGTTGACTGACAACATCACAGAATGGACCAGGACAAGTTTTGCGGAGACACAGGCATTAACACATGATTGAGACAAGTGGAAGGAACAGGTCAGATGTTCAGCAGCACAATGCCTCAACGACCACACTAGGTCAAGTGACTGATGATGATGATGATGATGATGATGATCTGTGGAATTACACAGCAGTGATTGGACATTTTATTGTGCTTGTCAGAATTGCTATTTGTCTATGGTGAAATGACGTGTTGGTGTTGAAAATGACATTACATAATGTCCACTTTAACAATTCAAAATAATATTGAGTATTAAGATTCATCATTCATGCATTCAAGTACGAGGTGTCATTGCATTTCACAGTTTGAAAGTTACCATTCACAAGTCGAGAATTACTATGGATTTCTTCATTAGAGATCGCTCTCGTAAACTGACCGCGTTATTTTTAAACAAGGATGCTACTTCTCGTGCTGTGAAATTCAACAGATGAAATCTAAACGCTAGCCAAATGAAATGGAGTTTTCGTCACAAAGTTACATTCAACGCGTGAATTAGGGATTATCGACATATGATATTGAAATTTCAACCACCGCTGTGCAATTCAACAGATACATTGTAAAACGTCGATATAGTAAATGTAACTTTAAACCACCACTGCATAATTTAACATATATAATCTAAAATCTCGATATAGAAAATGGAACTTTAAGGATATGCAATTTGATCCAACGCGTGATATTGGATTTCTCAAAATTTCAACTTCAACTTTCTCAATGGACCATCTTTTGTCCGCTACGGCGCCTCATAGTTTGTCATAATCACTGAACGCACGACCCGATGTCGATGTGTGTGTGTGTGTGTGTGTCACGCTCGTTGCATCTTGATTAGTCTTCATGCAACAAAATAATTACAAGGCCACATTTTAATGCTATTTAAATTACCGCGATCAATTAGGTAACATACACTTATAGATTGATTGGCCAATTTTAGCTCATATAAATACATTTCCCGTTACACAAATTGCACCAGAACATTTAAACAACAGATGTTAAGTTAATAATAAATAACTATAAACTCAGTACGTTGTTGTTGTAGGGTTAACGCTATTTTTCAGCACACGATAAGCTATACATGGCGGCCAGTATTAATGGTACGTAATACATGTATACATGATGTTTGACTATTTCACACCCACCCACTCGTTAAGCCAATTATTGGTACCAATTGGCCTTAAATATGTCCATTTTCTTTGAAATCCATGTTTAGGTATTATTCTGCAGGAATAATTTGTGAGGTTCCTAAACATGATAAAGGCATACTGTACTTCTACAACCAGTTCGGGATTATGTTTTGAGAGTCGTTTCCAGAGTGATTGCCCACTCGGAATATTCTTTGCCTTGACCGTAAATATGAGAAAGAAACAGAGGCTGTTGCTCGACTTAACGGCAGTAGTTGAGCGTTGTTCTGAAAAGTTGACTGTCTTGTACACTTCAGTACATTCAGTGTATCTGTTTACCTTCCAAAATGCACTCTTCAGATTGTATATTGACATTATTTTACATGTAGCCATCTTACAATGGTTTAGAAGCCAGGTATGTTGGAGGACAGAGACAGCAAAATGGATTTAAATAATGATAATAACAAAGTCTACCTGTATCAAGTACCTGAAATCAAGGCAGTACGAATAATACGGCGATGTGCTTCTATCCCTGAAACTATCGAATCATATAATGAAAATAATCAATCAAACGTGGCATGTTATTTCTCTGAGTAGAGCTGTTTCAAATAAAAGTTATTGTTTGAACTTACCTTTCTGTCCATGTATGTAATTCCGTCCATTTGAAGAGTACGTGACTGTTTATTAATGCTACACCGACACTGTTGCACACAGGGTTTACCTGGTATGCGTTACGTGTCAAACCAACGTGGCAAATATTGATTGAGGGCGTATTTTTTTTTTAAATACCGTTTACGGGCATGCGAATTAAATTGGTTCGTTTATTCTCCTCCCCCTCCCCGTCACATATTCATGCTACAGGTAAATCCCTAGTATACAGGCTTACTGAAATCTGTAATCAAAACACGGACAATTCGAACGAGTCCAATCTTGTTTGCTTAGCTACCATCATGGTTTTCACTTCACAGAAAAGTCGTGTTCCTCACCCACCCATTCCACCTCCAATGGGAATCATATATGTAAGTCTTACATTTTCTGTTAATAATGACGAAGGAGATAACATTTAATTATAGTGAGGTGGGTTGTGTAATATGAGTGGATACGAATGACACGAATCTAAAGTAACACGCAGTTACTCAACGTCTTAAACCTTACGAATCAACCGTGAAAGTAGGTAATATTCTTGTAGAGAAATTGTCTAATAATAAATCACAGTGGTGGCTACAATGTAATCATTTACAAATAGGTCTATATAGTGGAGCGCAGTACGGTATTCTGTGCCGGTAATATATAAACTTACGTACTGAGTTTAAATTTTCTTAATAGGTGTTTGATTCAACATTTTTTTCTTGATTTAATGCAAACTATAGACACCGTTTTTTGTTGTGGGTATTTTTTTTTTGCTAATTATTTTTATAGGCGTTGGATTTAATGCGTATTTGTCATACATTGCACCTATTAAATAATCTGTTACATCAGTTATGTCGACACAGATCAAAACAACGACTTCATGAGTGTGCACTCTTTTCATTTTCGCGGAACCGCTCCGGTGGCCTAAATTTTTAGGGCGTCAGCCTCGGATGCAGGAGATCGTGGATTCAATCCCCGCCGAATCATACCAAAGACTTTTCTTTTTTTAAAAATGCTACTAGCAGCTGCCTCGCCTTGGCCGTCATCATAAGAGTTAGTATTAAGACTGGTCGGCATGGTGTCATGTTAATATGACTAGGCGGGACATGATGCCACATATCTGCATGCCCCAGTGCTAAAATGACTCACTGCAGAGTGCAGATATATTAGCCATCCACTTATTTTTGTGGAATTCGAGAGGGGTGTGAGTGATTATATTCAAGAATTTAAATAACAACAATACATGTTTTGTGTTATTGTTAAATGAAATTAGATACTTTAGGAAAGTCGGGTGTGCATATATTTTCCTACGATTGTTAGAGATCAGAAACGTAACATAAAAGTAGTAAAAGCAGAGTAAGTTTCAGATACATGCACTGTCACTAGAGAGATTGATGTTTTGTTTTACGATAACCGTAAGTATTTTTGTTTTACGATAACCGTAAGTATTGATAAGCATAAAATCAAAAAAGAGAATGCTGCTTCAAATTTGATCCATTCTAAATTTGTATGATCGCTCCGGTGGCCTATCTAATGGGTAGAGCCAGGGACGTAATTGGTGGTAAGGTGGGGTATTTCCCCCCCTCCCCCGGAATTTGCCTTTGCTGTAAAATTGCTGTTGCACTTATACGTTGCTCCCCCGCCCCAATTAAAAAAAAATAAAAATAATAGAAAAGACGTTCCTGGGTAGATTATCTGCCTTGGATGCAGGAGATCGCAGGTAGAAATGGTACTAGCAGCTTCCTCGCTTGTCGTTCGGAATGAGTTTTCGGACTGGTCGATCTGGTATCAGGATAATGTGACTGGATGGGACATGATGTTACATGTCTGCGGCATGATGCCGCAGTACTAGACATCACTATAAAGTGTCACACTGAGAAGTTGTTAAAGCTATGTTAAAATCCAAAAGCAAGCACACACAATAAATGTATACGCAAATTTGTATCTGCATGACTTCCTGAAAATGCCGCATTTTAGTTGAAATCAATATTTTTCCTGATACCACAATGTCCTCAACGAATGTATGATCACCAATGATTATAGTCGTCTGCTAATGACATTATAAAAGGATCCATACCATATGGCAGTGAGCAGTCCCGGATTACCCATTAGGCAGAGTAGGCAACTGCCTATGGACCCCGCGACTTTTATGGGCCCCATCAGGGGCCCCCATGAGACCGTGACCGTGGGTCTGGGGCCCCAAAAGTTTGACTGCCTATGGGCCTCCACGGTGCTTAATCCGGCGCTGGCAGTGAGTGTATGTATGTATGTATGTATGTATGTATGTATGTATGTATGTATGTATGTATGTATGTATGTATGTATGTCTGTCTGTCTGTGTGCGTGCGTGCGCGCGCGCGTGTGTAATGGCACATCAGCACAACACAGGCTTAATTGAGCCTTAAAAAAAACCAACGGGTTCTAAAAGGTAACGAACTGCAACATAAGTCTGAGGGTGTCAAACATGCGGCCCTTCAGACTTATTAGTCCGGCCAGTTGACCAGGTCTCTTTAAAGTGTTAATTTTGTATACTTATCGTAGTTAATAATAACTATGACCCGAGTGTAGTACATTTATATAAATTCTGGGCCGCCAAAGCAAATGAGTTTAATACACCTGAAATTCTTCCAAAAGAATCAAAACAAAAGATAAAATGTAACGATGTTGAAGCAAAATATATATTCAAGAAGAAAAAATATAAACATATGTCAACTCATTTAATTTATGGATAAACATTTCTTACATTATCCTCATTCCCATAAAAATGTCAAATATTTTTTTCATATTGTGTTGCCTTTCCCCTGTTATATTAAATAATCATATTAAAGAATAAATGAAAATCAATAATGAAAAAGCAAGCATAGATGGCACCAAATTCCGTGTAAAACTCTGTTCCGCACTTGTGGCCGCGTTAAGTCTGTGTGCCCACATGTTAGTGATGTCTTTCGCATGTACCTTATTGAATAAAATAGTCAATGAAGGAAAAGAAAGAACAACAATCGAATCCTTTTTCTGACAAACCGCACTGGCCGCAGTAACACATATATTAGGTCAAAATACTATCTTCATGTATATATGTATATCCATAGCACTATCAAAGCGGACATTATGTCCAGTTGACGTAACTTCGACGATCATCAATGTTTAGCTATCAACGATGACAGTTAAGGAAGCGGTTTATGGCAGTTAATGGTATGGTCAGTCACCCCGAAGCAACGGTCCATATATTTTTTTTCATACATGTATATAATATACACGCTAGAGATCTCTTGTGAGCTCCTTGTAAATAACAACTCTTAACATATAATTTATTACGTTTCGCTAGTTAAAAACAGATAGTCATCACACAAAATTGCAATATATATTTAAACTACAAATGTGACAGCACAATGGTGTAAGCAAAATAAATTTGTGGTTTTCTGGTAAAAATGTCAAACATTTGTTTGATAAGGGCGTTAGCCGTAAGCGGTCTGTGTCATCTCTTAAATCAATTGTTGTCAAGCAAGAATAACCGAGACACTAATACACAATTTTGCTAATGTTGTTTTACATTACGTAATATGTATTTGTCTCGAGTGCATGTCGCCATTCTGCATTCTGTACATTAAAACAAAAGGCATTTTACTCCAAAAATGCAATATCTTGATCCTCATAGCAGTATATACTTTTAAAATATATATATATATATATATATATATATATATATATATATATATATATATATATATATATATATATATATATATATATAGTCTTAGAAAAATTAAGGTAGAGTAGTAGAAGAAAATTAAACTGAACTAATGAACGAGATAATACTAGCAAGAACGAATGAACGAGTCATTCAACAAAATGGAAGGCAAAGCAAACAACTCACCCACCCAAGCAAACATTAATCATTTATACAATTAATAATAGGAACAGAGGGTGTGACAATACATGTACGTTCTAAATACATGTACGTTCTACCTTCCTCGATTCCTATCAACCATTAATGAGTTCTTGTATTTGTTCTTCCTACCACATTTGTTTTACAAATGTACACATACAGAGAGAGAGAGAGAGAGAGAGAGAGAGAGAGAGAGAGAGAGAGAGAGAGCGAGGGAGGGAGGGGGGCACAGTTTCCTTGCTTCAAAAGTATGCGTATCTGCCGTCACAAAGCCACAACACTTTAGAAATGTTTAAAATGTGTATAAATATGATGAATGTCGAATTACGTAATTTAAATAAGGGCAGAGGTGAGATTGCAGCGATCGGCCAAGGCGAGTACCCTAGATCACTTGTCCCCTCCCCCTTAAATAGTTTATTTATATTCTTTCCAACAAAGTTTTCATTACAGAAACAAAATTCATTACATACAATCAAATAGTACGAATATATAACCAGGAAATCTAAATATGGATAGACAGAATGAAAGTTCCTTTGATCGAGAGTTTTTATTTTTATTTTTGGTTCAACCGTAAATCAAAATAAGGAAATGCATAGAAACAAGAATACTTCATTTACTCATTGCTTACCAAGTTGTGCAAAATATATAACCTATTGAATGACAGACTGATACTTCTAAAAACCAGCCCACGTGACCCAAACGAGCAATAGCGTTTGAGACAAGAATCCTTCGAAAGGACTGACGGTCTACTTGCTGAAAATCATTTTTCGGGAATTCAATATGGACCGTTTCTTCTTAATCGCTGCTGAGCGTTGCAACCATCGCTGATATTCTTTGAATCTTGAGCAATAACAAGATATTCAAAGTGGCCGTTTTCTATATAAAAAAGGCATTATTGTCATATTGGCTGAATAAGACATCCATGGATCTCGTTTGGTGAAAACCACGTGTCAATATGATTATCCATTCAGCAATAACGATCAAAATATTTAAAGATGGCAATCGTGACAGTCATATTAAATGTAAGATGGACACCATTTTCATGTAGGTTTAGTTTTGGTGTTTTATGGCAAAGCAATACAAGTAGTTTATCTATCAATTACAGTAAGGAGTCTTGTCCAAGGTCACGCCGCAGTAAATAAAGCTGGTCCGTTGGAAGAATTAGATCCGTACCTTTTGGGTCACGAGTCCGACCAGCTAAGCACAACAACACTGTGTCTCCTTTTTACATTTAGAAACAACTAGATACGATAAGAAGACCTATGGTAAAAATGCTATATAGATATAGCCATCCATTCATGAGGAATTTCAGCAACACAAAATTTTATGGTCACAATAATAATAATAATAATAATAATAATAATAATAATAATAATAATAATAATGCGATGCGTTATTCAAGATGGCGGCGCCACAACACTGTTGTCGAATAGCTGTGATAATGTTTTAAATATTCTTAGTTGTTATTTAACCTATCCATTGAAATTTTAACTTAGACCTGCAGTGTGAAGATTGTGGAACCTCTACTGGTCATTTGTGTCAGGGAGATTTATTCCTTTGTACGAAATGTGAACTGAAAAGATTTCCTAGAGTGGCGAGAAGCCCTGTAAGTATGGCGGCAGATTGCCATTGACAGCAGTTAGCTGATAGCTCGTCAATAATGGTGAATGAACTTCTTTGTTTTGTACAAAACAAAACGAACACATTGCCTTACGATTCTATTGTGAAGCTGTGTGTGGATACACATTGTGACAGTGACATTGAGACTGCAAAACGGACTCTGTTCTCAGTGGTACAAAAGTCGAGAGAATGATAAAGAGGAAGGGTATGAATAAATCTACAAATAATATGAAAGATATTTTGAATCTATTTCTGTCCACAGATGTAAAAAAAATGACATACCTAGTTTTTGCGCTTTGGATCTTTCAAAGTTGCCACCGGTATCTTACAATTATGTGGACATGTCAAGTTTATTGAAGGACATGGAAAATGTGAAACATTCGGTGGACATACTTAAGTCAGTACAGGCGGAGACGTTATGTGCAATGCAACGATTATGCGATCAAACCCAGCCATGTTCGACAGTAAAAAGTACATTACCTCTCCATGTTGACAATTCGAACACAGTTCAGTCTGACAGTGTTCTCAATGAGAATTCATCTGCAATCAGAGGCTACAGTATAAAAATCACGAGCTGAAAGGCCAACCATGTAGGTCAACGAGGATTAATCCTGATCCCAGTCGTTCAAAAGAAAAAAAAAACCGTTACTAGTAGCGCGCGCGAAGATGTGCAATACACGGATTCAATCAACCAAGAGAATCAAGTTCGTACAAATAAGATTTGCTCTGCTTAATGGAATACAACTGCAGAATTGTGGCTACTAGACAGCGAGTTAGTCTGTCTCTCATCCGTACACGACGAGTTCTCTGGATCAGGGGAATCGCCGATTAAATCTAATAGCGATATTCATACCGGTAGACCTTATGGAGGTGTCTGGGTACTTTATCGTAGATCTCTCGCAAGTATTATCGAAGTACATTTCGATGATCCCAGATTAATAGGTATTACTATCCATACGGGGGATTCCTCCTTGCTTTTTATAGATACATATTTACCTTGCGATCTTGCGGAAAATTTTGGAGATTTGTAGATTATTTGGGCAAAATTAATTCTATTGTAGAAAATGCTAATACGCTAAATGCTTATGTAGTAGGAGATTGGAATACTAATACGCTCAAATCCACTTCCTTTGGAGATGAGCTTCGCCTCTTTTGTGACGAATATGGTTATATCATATCGGACTTCAAATTAATTGTAGACCACACAACTAATTTTACTTCCGTCAGTGATTCACACAATACAGTGTGATATGAGAATACTTCACACCCTAGTGGGGTCCGACCATCGTCCTACTTTAATGACTATCAAGACTGAATTGTTTCCCAAATTTGATTCATGCCCCCAATGAACTCTTAAACTTGAAATACAACATCAATTGGTCAGACCTTACTGCTGACGAAAAACTGAATTATACTCCGACTTCCGCATTCCTATTAAGCAAGATTGAGATCCCACATTGTGTCTCGATCTGTAACGACCACGGCTGCACTAACCAGGTGCATATGAAACAGATAAATGAATTATACACTGATATAGTAAAAGCTTTAACTCCGGTAATAGCTTGACTAGTAAATCCAAACGTAGTCACCGGATTATAACAGGTTGGAATGACTGTGTCAAAGAATTACATGATTTCGCACGAAATGCTTACCTTATGTGGCGTGATAACGGTAAACCTCGTCACGGCCATCTTAGTAATCAAATGAGTCAAACAAGAGCACAATTTAAGTATGCTCTTAGATTATGTAAGAAGGAGGAAGTAACTTACAGAGCAGACTCGCTAGCACAAAAATTTGAAAATGTCGACCAACGTGAATTCTGGAAGCATGTTAAACAACATACCACCACAACTTCCAATAAATTACCAATTTGCATTGATGGGAACCATGGTCAGAATAATATATGCAATATGTGAAGAAATCATTTTGAAGACTTACTCAATAGTGTAAAAAATGAATCAAATAAGAAGTATGTACTTTCAGCATTGAATGCACCTTCTGCTCGTATTGAAGTAATCACATTATCTGAGATCCAACGTACTATAGCAAGACAAAAAGGTGGTAAATGTCCAGGTTCAGATTTTTTTATATTTTTTTTTATTATATGTGGAACATTTAAAATTTTCAGATACTAGACTTCATGTGGTATTGATGATTTTATTTAACTGTATGCTTGTGCATAAAAATTTGTACCAGATGATTTCACAAAAGTTACCATTATACCGCTACTAAAAAGCAGAATTGGTAACATAGCGGACAAAAATAACTACAGACCTATAGCTCTTACGACTATTATTTCAAAAATATTTGAATGCATCATTCTGCATAGATGTGAAGTTACAATCTCTGATAATCAGTTTGGCTTTAAAAAGCAGCAATCAACCGATTTATGCATATATGCTTTTAAGGAAGCTGTCAGCTATTATGTAGAACAAGGCATCCTAGTGTTTGCATGTTTTTTAGACGCTAGCATGGCATTTAATAGGGTCAATCACTGGACACTCTTTAAAAAGTTGATTGCTATTAAAATACCTGTCTACATAGTTTATACTTTAGTTAACTAAAATGGGAAACAGTTGTATTGTGTGTGATGGGGAAGTGTAATATCCAGCGCTTTCAATGTAACCAATGGTGTGAGACAGGGGGAAATTCTGTCCCCCTTGTTATACAATATATATATATATATATATATATATATATATATATATATATATATATATATATATATATATATATATATATATATATATATAGACGAGTTAAATCGTAAGCTCAGTCAGTGTAACGTTGGGTTAGGTTTGCCACCAAATGTGTTTTTTCTTAACAATTTCAGTTTTGCTGATGATATGTCATTGATAAGTCCTTCTGTAGCAGGTTTAAGGAAATTATTAAATATATGTGAACAATACGCATTTGAAAATGATATAATGTATAATACAAAAAAATCAGTATGCATGGTCTTTCAGACAGCTTCTTTCAAATTACCATCTCCTCCCCTTGTATATCTTAACGGTAATGCTCTTATCCATGTCAACACTTATACGTATTTGGGTCATATTTTGAAATCCAATCGGTCGGATAATGAAGATATTATACGACATTACCGATCTCTGTGTACTCGAACAAACATGCTTCTGCGTAAATTCAAGAATTGTTCATTGCATATCAAAATTAGATTATTCAAATCTTATTGCTGCACCATGTATTGCGCTCCTCTGTGGAAACACTTTAGTGAATGTAAGAAAAGAAATCTAGTTATTGGTCATAATAATAGTATTCGTTTTCTATTAGGTCTTCCAAGGTGGAACAGTGCCTCCAACATGTTTGTTAACTATAATGTATACAGTTTTGATAACTCCGCCTAGGACGGTCCTAAGCCCGGCTGCAAAAGGAGGAAGGTTGGGCGTGGGGCTAGCAACCCCACCCCGGAAAAAAGCAACTTGCTACAGAAACGCCAAAAAGTAAACCAACAGGAACAACGGTCCTGGGAGAAGATGGATCTCCAGCTGGAAGATGTATGACGCCGGATGGTGAAAACCAGAGTCATCTGGAAGCCGTCAGTTCGACGACCATCGTCTCCACCAGGACCACCACTACCATCGGTACATGGAACGTGCGTACCATGTACGAGACCGGAAAGTCAGCGCAAGTTGCCGCAGAGATGAGAAGATACAACCTCACCATCCTGGGAATCAGCGAGGCAAGATGGACTGGTTCCGGGCAGAAACGACTGGCTTCCGGCGAGTTACTGCTCTACACGGGACACGAGCAGGACGACGCTACACACACCCAAGGCGTGGCACTGATGCTGTCCAAGTCAGCTCAGGGAGCACTCCTTGGATGGGAAGCACACGGAACAAGGATAATGACAGCTTCCTTCAGTACCAAAAAGAAGAGGATCAACATAGACATTATCCAGTGCTACGCCCGACAAACGACAGTGAGGAAGAAGAGAAGGATGATTTCTACGACAGGCTGCTAACCATCATCCAAGACCGACCACAGAGAAACATCATCATCGTCATGGGTGACTTCAACGCTAAGATCGGCAGCGACAACAGAGGCTACGAGGAGATCATGGGGCAACATGGGCTTGGCGAGATGAACGACAACGGAGAGAGATTTGCCGACCTGTGTGCCACAAGCAACCTGGTCATCGGAGGAAGTGTTTTCAACCACAGAAGGATACACAAGGCAATTTGGGTGTCACCAGACCTGCGGACGGAAAACCAAATAGACCACGTGTGCATCGTGAGGACGTTTCGCCGCTCCCTTCGGGATGTCCGCGTTAAGCGAGGAGCAGACGTTGCCTCAGACCATCATCTACTCGTTGCCTGGATGAAGCTGAAGGTCAAGAGAAACTGGACAGGAGGCTCCAATCAACGCCGTCGTTACAACACCACGGCGTTGAGAGATAACAACAACCAGGAGAAATTCAAGATCACCCTCTCCAACAAGTTCCAGGTTCTAGAAGAGTTGCTTGAAGAAGAGACCATAGAAGACAGATGGAAAAGAGTGAAAGAGGCACTCACATCAACATGCCAAGAAGTACTGGGCCCCAAAACATACACGCACAAAGAATGGATTTCAACAGAGACGCTGAGAAGATTCAAGAAAGAAGAGAGAAGAAGACTGCCGTAAACAACAGTAGGACAAGAACAGCAGAAGCAAAAGCAAACGACGAGCACGCGGAAGCCAACAGAAGTGTCAAGCGCAGCATCAAGAAAGATAAGAAGAGCTACGTAGAGATGCTGGCAACAGAAGCAGAAGAAGCAGCTCATCATGGCAACACCAGAGACCTGTATGCCACCATCAAGAAACTTTCAGGAAAGTTTGCCAAGCCAGAAAGACCAGTCAAGGACAGGAATGGAAGAGCGATCCCAGACGAGGAAGGACAGAAGAACAGATGGGTTGAGCATTTCCAGGAACTGCTAAATAGACCAGCGCCTGCAAACCCACCAGACGTACCGCCAGCGGAAAGTGACCTGCCAATAGAGTGCGGTGCACCGACCAAAGAGGAGATTCGCAGCGCCATCAAGCAATTGAAGAGCGGCAAGTCTGCAGGACCCGATAGCATTCCGGCAGAGGCGCTGAAGGCGGACGTGGAAACCAGTGTGGAGCTCCTCTACCCGCTCTTCGGCACGATATGGGAAGACGAAGAAGTACCAGCAGACTGGAGAGAAGGCTACCTCGTCAAACTACCTAAGAAAGGTGACCTCAGTGACTGCTCCAACTACAGGGGGATTACGCTGTTGTCCATCCCGGGGAAGGTGTTTAACCGCATCTTACTGAACAGGATGAAAGAGGCAGTTGACCCGCATCTCCGTGACCAACAAGCTGGCTTCCGAAAGGAAAGGTCGTGCACGGACCAGATAGCGACACTGCGCATCATCTTGAAACAGTCTCTGGAGTGGAATTCGACACTCTACGTGAATTTTCTCGACTATGAGAAAGCGTTCGACGGCGTTGACAGGCAGACCCTCTGGAAACTACTAAGGCACTATGGAGTCCCGGAAAAGATCACCAACATCATCAGGAAGTCCTATGAAAGAATGACTTGTAGGATCGTCCACGGCAGGCAATTCACTGATGCCTTTGCAGTAAACACAGGGGTGAGACAAGGATGCCTTCTACCACCATTACTCTTCCTGCTGGCCATCGACTGGGTCATGAAGACATCGACAGACCAAAAAATAAACGGCATCCAGTGGACGCTGTGGAAACAGCTGGACGACCTAGATTTCGCTGATGACCTGGCTCTCCTCTCGCATACTCAACAACAGATGCAGGAAAAGACTAGCATTGTTGCGGACAACTCAGCCAGCCTAACCGGTTTTGAAGTAGTTCCAAGTAGTATCAACTGGTGAGAACCAGTTGGAACCGGTTTGAACCGGTTGGAACCGGTTTAAACCGGTTGGAACCGGTTTCTCGTATCCAAAACTAAGAAAAAAGTCCCTTTTTTCATCAAACTTACTAGGAGTAAACCGGTTCTAACCGGTTTTGAAGTAGTTCCAAGTAGTATCAACTGGTGAGAACCAGTTGGAACCGGTTTGAACCGGTTGGAACCGGTTTAAACCGGTTGGAACCGGTTTCTCGTATCCAAAACTAAGAAAAAAGTCCCTTTTTTCATCAAACTTACTAGGAGTAAACCGGTTCTAACCGGTTTTGAAGTAGTTCCAAGTAGTATCAACTGGTGAGAACCAGTTGGAACCGGTTTGAACCGGTTGGAACCGGTTTAAACCGGTTGGAACCGATTTCTCGTATCCAAAACTAAGAAAAAAGTCCCTTTTTTCATCAAACTTACTAGGAGTAAACCGGTTCTAACCGGTTTTGAAGTAGTTCCAAGTAGTATCAACTGGTGAGAACCAGTTGGAACCGGTTTGAACCGGTTGGAACCGGTTTCTCGTATCCAAAACTAAGAAAAAAGTCCCTTTTTTCATCAAACTTACTAGGAGTAAACCGGTTCTAACCGGTTTTGAAGTAGTTCCAAGTAGTATCAACTGGTGAGAACCAGTTGGAACCGGTTTGAACCGGTTGGAACCGGTTTAAACCGGTTGGAACCGGTTTCTCGTATCCAAAACTAAGAAAAAAGTCCCTTTTTTCATCAAACTTACTAGGAGTAAACCGGTTCTAACCGGTTTTGAAGTAGTTCCAAGTAGTATCAACTGGTGAGAACCAGTTGGAACCGGTTTGAACCGGTTGGAACCGGTTTAAACCGGTTGGAACCGGTTTCTCGTATCCAAAACTAAGAAAAAAGTCCCTTTTTTCATCAAACTTACTAGGAGTAAACCGGTTCTAACCGGTTTTGAAGTAGTTCCAAGTAGTATCAACTGGTGAGAACCAGTTGGAACCGGTTTGAACCGGTTGGAACCGGTTTAAACCGGATGGAACCGGTTTCTCGTATCCAAAACTAAGAAAAAAGTCCCTTTTTTCATCAAACTTACTAGGAGTAAACCGGTTCTAACCGGTTTTGAAGTAGTTCCAAGTAGTATCAACTGGTGAGAACCAGTTGGAACCGGTTTGAACCGGTTTGAACCGGTTTAAACCGGTTGGAACCGGTTTCTCGTATCCAAAACTAAGAAAAAAGTCCCTTTTTTCATCAAACTTACTAGGAGTAAACCGGTTCTAACCGGTTTTGAAGTAGTTCCAAGTAGTATCAACTGGTGAGAACCAGTTGGAACCGGTTTGAACCGGTTGGAACCGGTTTAAACCGGTTGGAACCGGTTTCTCGTATCCAAAACTAAGAAAAAAGTCCCTTTTTTCATCAAACTTACTAGGAGTAAACCGGTTCTAACCGGTTTTGAAGTAGTTCCAAGTAGTATCAACTGGTGAGAACCAGTTGGAACCGGTTTGAACCGGTTGGAACCGGTTTAAACCGGTTGGAACCGGTTTCTCGTATCCAAAACTAAGAAAAAAGTCCCTTTTTTCATCAAACTTACTAGGAGTAAACCGGTTCTAACCGGTTTTGAAGTAGTTCCAAGTAGTATCAACTGGTGAGAACCAGTTGGAACCGGTTTGAACCGGTTGGAACCGGTTTAAACCGGTTGGAACCGGTTTCTCGTATCCAAAACTAAGAAAAAAGTCCCTTTTTTCATCAAACTTACTAGGAGTAAACCGGTTCTAACCGGTTTTGAAGTAGTTCCAAGTAGTATCAACTGGTGAGAACCAGTTGGAACCGGTTTGAACCGGTTGGAACCGGTTTAAACCGGTTGGAACCGGTTTCTCGTATCCAAAACTAAGAAAAAAGTCCCTTTTTTCATCAAACTTACTAGGAGTAAACCGGTTCTAACCGGTTTTGAAGTAGTTCCAAGTAGTATCAACTGGTGAGAACCAGTTGGAACCGGTTTGAACCGGTTGGAACCGGTTTCTCGTATCCAAAACTAAGAAAAAAGTCCCTTTTTTCATCAAACTTACTAGGAGTAAACCGGTTCTAACCGGTTTTGAAGTAGTTCCAAGTAGTATCAACTGGTGAGAACCAGTTGGAACCGGTTTGAACCGGTTGGAACCGGTTTAAACCGGTTGGAACCGGTTTCTCGTATCCAAAACTAAGAACAAAGTCCCTTTTTTCATCAAACTTACTAGGAGTAAACCGGTTCTAACCGGTTTTGAAGTAGTTCCAAGTAGTATCAACTGGTGAGAACCAGTTGGAACCGGTTTGAACCGGTTGGAACCGGTTTAAACCGGTTGGAACCGGTTTCTCGTATCCAAAACTAAGAAAAAAGTCCCTTTTTTCATCAAACTTACTAGGAGTAAACCGGTTCTAACCGGTTTTGAAGTAGTTCCAAGTAGTATCAACTGGTGAGAACCAGTTGGAACCGGTTTGAACCGGTTGGAACCGGTTTAAACCGGATGGAACCGGTTTCTCGTATCCAAAACTAAGAAAAAAGTCCCTTTTTTCATCAAACTTACTAGGAGTAAACCGGTTCTAACCGGTTTTGAAGTAGTTCCAAGTAGTATCAACTGGTGAGAACCAGTTGGAACCGGTTTGAACCGGTTGGAACCGGTTTAAACCGGTTGGAACCGGTTTCTCGTATCCAAAACTAAGAAAAAAGTCCCTTTTTTCATCAAACTTACTAGGAGTAAACCGGTTCTAACCGGTTTTGAAGTAGTTCCAAGTAGTATCAACTGGTGAGAACCAGTTGGAACCGGTTTGAACCGGTTGGAACCGGTTTGAACCGGTTGGAACCGGTTTAAACCGGTTGGAACCGGTTTCTCGTATCCAAAACTAAGAAAAAAGTCCCTTTTTTCATCAAACTTACTAGGAGTAAACCGGTTCTAACCGGTTTTGAAGTAGTTCCAAGTAGTATCAACTGGTGAGAACCAGTTGGAACCGGTTTGAACCGGTTGGAACCGGTTTAAACCGGTTGGAACCGGTTTCTCGTATCCAAAACTAAGAAAAAAGTCCCTTTTTTCATCAAACTTACTAGGAGTAAACCGGTTCTAACCGGTTTTGAAGTAGTTCCAAGTAGTATCAACTGGTGAGATCCAGTTGGAACCGGTTTGAACCGGTTGGAACCGGTTTAAACCGGTTGGAACCGGTTTCTCGTATCCAAAACTAAGAAAAAAGTCCCTTTTTTCATCAAACTTACTAGGAGTAAACCGGTTCTAACCGGTTTTGAAGTAGTTCCAAGTAGTATCAACTGGTGAGAACCAGTTGGAACCGGTTTGAACCGGTTGGAACCGGTTTAAACCGGTTGGAACCGGTTTCTCGTATCCAAAACTAAGAAAAAAGTCCCTTTTTTCATCAAACTTACTAGGAGTAAACCGGTTCTAACCGGTTTTGAAGTAGTTCCAAGTAGTATCAACTGGTGAGAACCAGTTGGAACCGGTTTGAACCGGTTGGAACCGGTTTAAACCGGTTGGAACCGGTTTCTCGTATCCAAAACTAAGAAAAAAGTCCCTTTTTTCATCAAACTTACTAGGAGTAAACCGGTTCTAACCGGTTTTGAAGTAGTTCCAAGTAG
Organism: Unio pictorum; assembly: GCA_030141615.1. NCBI lineage: Eukaryota > Metazoa > Mollusca > Bivalvia > Unionida > Unionidae > Unio > Unio pictorum. The sequence continues at coordinate 5,350,082 of JARLTB010000201.1, forward strand.
TATCAACTGGTGAGAACCAGTTGGAACCGGTTTGAACCGGTTGGAACCGGTTTAAACCGGTTGGAACCGGTTTAAACCGGTTGGAACCGGTTTCTCGTATGCAAAACTAAGAAAAAAGTCCCTTTTTTCATCAAACTTACTAGGAGTAAACCGGTTCTAACCGGTTTTGAAGTAGTTCCAAGTAGTATCAACTGGTGAGAACCAGTTGGAACCGGTTTGAACCGGTTGGAACCGGTTTAAACCGGTTGGAACCGGTTTCTCGTATCCAAAACTAAGAAAAAAGTCCCTTTTTTCATCAAACTTACTAGGAGTAAACCGGTTCTAACCGGTTTTGAAGTAGTTCCAAGTAGTATCAACTGGTGAGAACCAGTTGGAATCGGTTTGAACCGGTTGGAACCGGTTTAAACCGGATGGAACCGGTTTCTCGTATCCAAAACTAAGAAAAAAGTCCCTTTTTTCATCAAACTTACTAGGAGTAAACCGGTTCTAACCGGTTTTGAAGTAGTTCCAAGTAGTATCAACTGGTGAGAACCAGTTGGAACTGGTTTGAACCGGTTGGAACCGGTTTAAACCGGTTGGAACCGGTTTCTCGTATCCAAAACTAAGAAAAAAGTCCCTTTTTTCATCAAACTTACTAGGAGTAAACCGGTTCTAACCGGTTTTGAAGTAGTTCCAAGTAGTATCAACTGGTGAGAACCAGTTGGAACCGGTTTGAACCGGTTTAAACCGGTTGGAACCGGTTTCTCGTATCCAAAACTAAGAAAAAAGTCCCTTTTTTCATCAAACTTACTAGGAGTAAACCGGTTCTAACCGGTTTTGAAGTAGTTCCAAGTAGTATCAACTGGTGAGAACCAGTTGGAACCGGTTTGAACCGGTTGGAACCGGTTTAAACCGGTTGGAACCGGTTTCTCGTATCCAAAACTAAGAAAAAAGTCCCTTTTTTCATCAAACTTACTAGGAGTAAACCGGTTCTAACCGGTTTTGAAGTAGTTCCAAGTAGTATCAACTGGTGAGAACCAGTTGGAACCGGTTTGAACCGGTTGGAACCGGTTTAAACCGGTTGGAACCGGTTTCTCGTATCCAAAACTAAGAAAAAAGTCCCTTTTTTCATCAAACTTACTAGGAGTAAACCGGTTCTAACCAGTTTTGAAGTAGTTCCAAGTAGTATCAACTGGTGAGAACCAGTTGGAACCGGTTTGAACCGGTTCTAACCGGTTTAAACCGGTTGGAACCGGTTTCTCGTATCCAAAACTAAGAAAAAAGTCCCTTTTTTCATCAAACTTACTAGGAGTAAACCGGTTCTAACCGGTTTTGAAGTAGTTCCAAGTAGTATCAACTGGTGAGAACCAGTTGGAACCGGTTTGAACCGGTTGGAACCGGTTTAAACCGGTTGGAACCGGTTTCTCGTATCCAAAACTAAGAAAAAAGTCCCTTTTTTCATCAAACTTACTAGGAGTAAACCGGTTCTAACCGGTTTTGAAGTAGTTCCAAGTAGTATCAACTGGTGAGAACCATATATCAATGACACTTACACAAGATTAATATGACTGCCATGTATCAATGACACACAGGATTAATATGACTGTGCCATATATCAGTGGCACTTACACAAGATTCTTATGACTGCCATGTATCAATGACTTACACAGGATTAATATGACTGCCATGTATTAATGACTCACACAAAATTAATATGACTGTGCCATATATCAGTGACTTACACAAGATTAATAATATTGTGCCATATATCAATGACTTACACAAGATTGATATGACTGTGCAATGTCTCAATGACTTGCCGAAGACTAATACTATGCCATATATCAATGATAAATTTATCATTGAATAAATTCATGCAATAATCGAATTTGCCTACCTACACCCTAGGATCGTGGAGAAAAAATGTCCAAAAGATTACAGCTAATGAATCAACGCTACCAGGATCTTGAGAGGCGGAGGAACCTTGAAGTGGAAGGTTTTAAAACTGATATAAAAAATCTTAGAACACGGTTGAAAGAGGTGGAAAGGCAACTTTATAAGGTAAGTTTAATAGTGTTCATGTAATGATAGGTCACTATCATGATAACTGAGATGTTTTCTCCGAATTAATTTAGTGATTTTCAAGATCAATTAAATGTAAAATCACCAATATCGGAAGTGATTGTTTACTCAGTAAGAATGCTTAACAGGAACTATAGCTTTCTTCAGTATTTATTTCTTGCAAGAACTCTATATTCTTTCTGTCTTGAGAATATTAAAAGGACATCTTGAAGTTTTCTTGCACATAAACATATATCAAGAAAAAGATCAAAAATTTAATTGGATGACAATTTGCTAGTATAGTTTAGGTTAGTACAGAAAAACAAATATGAATAATAATTCTTTGTTATAATAATAAACTGAGATGCAATTTATTTCTTATTTGATTTAAAATATTGAATGACATTGTTGTAGGTTACTCTTGGTTTCTCAGAAGATATGGACCTTAAGAGGCCAGATGATATTGACATGCAGATTTTGAGAAATGTACGAGCCACCTCAGGGAGATCAAAAAAATTGGTTGGAGAACTTAAAAACCTTAAAGCTAAAATCTACGGAATTGAAAGTGATCTTAAACACTTGTAATTCTGTGGGATAAGGCGGGATAAGAATTCTGTGGGATAAGAATATAAATCAGTAACTTCACTTTACCTCATTAATGTCGTTATTTTGGTTGTGTGTTATATTCTTATGTAAGCAATTCGAATGGGATGTGTTTCTGATTTAATTGAACGAAATAAAGATGAATGGGACTTCACAGTGCTGGAAATGGTTGCCAGGTTGGTGCCAACAGTTTGGTTTCAATCCAAATATAAAATTTATACTTTTAAGAATTATTTCACTTTAGAATTTTCAGTATTTATTTTATTCTAGACGGTCAGACAATGTTCTTGTAATTATGATTAAAAATCAAGTAGGTCAAAGTTTCAAAAAGTGATGATTTAAAAAAACATTTTTGATGAGGAAATTAATCAATTCATACTCTTTTATATCAGCTAAATTCATTTTTTATTATAAGTATTAACCAAACTCTAAACATGGTTGTTTTTGGATAGCTTAAAAGTGTATCTATGTCCAGGGTAGTGGTTTCGAAATTGTCATTCTTGGTCTTCTTCAAGATGTTATTGGTAATTTTTTTCACTTTTGCTCCAGTCAATTTTTTTTATGTGTGTGGTTCTTTTCTCAAATTGAAGTATAATACATAATCAACAATTATTTTCATCATAGAACTTAAGTCTGTCGCTTTTGAGTATATCTCGTTTATGCATTTTTAATTTCATAGAACATTCATTTATTAATCATAAATGTAAAAGATAATGTTTTTAGCATTTTTGTCATAATGTTTAATTTATTTTGTACATATTTTGAGAATGTACATGTACTGATTTCTGTATATATCATGTTTGAAATGCCCTATACAAAGCTGGGGCAGGAAACTGGAATTTCAGAATATAATAAAACCTTTATGTACATACAGATACACTACATTGAAGAGACACATTTAAGTATTTTATTTTTAAATTTTAAAGTGTCTGTATGCCATTTTATTTTAGCTATATTTTGTTTTTTTAGTTCATGTGTATGAATACATACATTTCAGAGTGTATACTTCATGTTTACTGATGAAACATTCTTAACTGGATATCTTTGGTATTGGTCTCTACAAACTATTATGAAAACAAGTTTTAAAAAACATGATTTATTATAGATTAAGGAATAAAACTCTTTTGACACGCTTGCTGGAGTTTTTAAAGTAGGAATACACTTGGAGAGTGCAGGGCATGGTGCACCACTTCGAGAGGGCAGGGTGTAGTTCCTCACCATGAGAATGCAAATTATGGTGCCCAACCTTGGGGGGGCAAGGTATGGTGTCCCACTTTGGGAAGGCAGGATATTGGACCCCACCATGGAAGGGCAGGATATGGCACCCTACTAAAAGCAGTTAGGTATAACACTATTATCTTTAATACTAAATTCATCCTTTTATTTAAATAAAACTAGTTTTTAACCATTTAGGTTTTACACCATGTATTTATCATCTTTAACAAGCACATTGTCTATCAAAAACATAAGGATAAGACTGCTCTTGTGGCCTAGTGGTTAGAGCATCCGCAACAGGGGGTCATGGGTTTGATTCCTGGCCGAGTCGTACTAAAGACTTACAAAAATGGTACTAACAGCTGCCTCGCTTGGCGCTCAGCATTAAGAGGTTGGTGTTAGGATTGGTCTGCCTTGTGTCCAGATAATGTGACTGGGTGGGACATCATGTCACATGTCTGCGGCATGATGCCCCAGTGCTAGACATCACTTTAAACTGCCATACTGCAGACATCATAGCGATATGACTGAATTTTAAAAAAAGCTACATTCAAAGTCCTAATCACACACACACACATGCATAATAATAACATTTGGTTTAATGTGTTTAAGTATTTTCCAGAGCATGATGATTTTGGCTGAAGTTTCTCATGGGTATCAAGCTAAGGAATATACCTACATTATAGTTGGTTGTAGAATCAGGAAAGGCTGGCATTTTATATTCATGTAACCCTACTTGCCCTCCAACCCTTTTTGCATGGTCATTTAAACTCATTTTTAAAAAAAAAAAAAGTATTTCTGTATCACTGGTCATTGTTGTCAAATAAATCCCAATAGCCACAAGTGTCCAAATGACCATGGGTATCAAATAAATCCCCGTGGCCACAAGTGTCAAGTAAGTCCCCTTGGCCACGAGTGTCAAGTAAGTCGCAGTATTGATGAATGTACAATAAGTCTAAAACCCTGGAAGTGATACTTATCATACTTGAAGTGTAAAATCCAGAAGCATTGCCCTTTTTTAAAAAAACACCCACCCTCTGACTCGCACCTAGGATAAGGCTATTTGAAATTGAAAATCTAATTAATTGATGAAATTCCTTGTGATTTTTATTGATGAATTCCAGGCCTTGTTTGTAGATAAATGTATTTAAGTTAATGGGAGTCCTGAATTGGGTACTGATTTCTTTTATTACCTACATTATTACTGTGTACCCAGTAATTTTTTAATAACTAGTGTAGCTTGTGCATCGGATGATTCCGTCCATTATTTAATTGAATAACATTATGACTTTACTAGAACTTATATGACTGCAGATCTATTCCATTTAATATTGCATTCGTTCATGTAGATAATGATATGTATATCTGTTTACCTCAGGCATTCTGACTTACTGTCATGTAGATAACAATATAGTATATGTGTACCTGAGGTATCATATTAGATCCATGTATTGACACTGTGATATTTATATAGTTATATATTACTAAAAGTAGAATGGTCTCTTTAAATAAAAATTGAAATGTAGTTGCAAGAGTTTGTTAATTTTTGAAGATACTACACTTAAAACCTTTGAGAGGAAAGCAACAGTTTTCATTAATGCTGTTTAAAATGGAATGTTGAATATTTTTTAAAGCCGTTCAGTCACATGGTGGCCAGTATAACTGGTGGAGGAAGAACCACCTTCCCAAATGCTGTTACTAGCAAACTTTCTCACATAACCGCTTTGGCTGAGCTCGAGATGGCAGTGATCCATAATGGTGAGTGCTTTAGACCACTTGGCCACTAGGGGTCCCGGATACAGAATTGGAACTTTAATTCCATCATTCAAATTTAACAAGGTTTTACTATGTATCAGAGGGAAGCCATTACAAGTGTATTTGATTGAAAGGTATTTGTACAAATATGGACCAGCAGATGAAATTGCTTATTAATCAGTTCATTCAGAATGTGTGCTCCCCTTGTCTTGATCATGCAGGAACTGTTCAAATTTGAACAACTTAGTTTTGATTGGATGCAGTGGCTGCCACCACATCCAATGAAATTCAGAGACCCAAGGGACAGACATATCTGCCCGATAGGCCAAGGTGTAGATAGGATTTTCATATCAGAATCTTGGCTAGTGAAGATGGGAAAGAGTGTCAACTGCTCAGTCTTACAGCTTTGTGAAACAAAGAATGCTTTGAATTCCAGTTCACTGTTAGCTACATGTTGATACATACTAGCACATATTTATGTAAAGATTGAGAGTTGAATGTATGGTTGAATATTAATCAGACCACCTGGGATATGGCGGATTTGGCGGTGGATTTATTAATGATTACACCACTATAGAAAATCCCAAACATGATGGTAGAGTAGGATTAGGTAATCCCTCGCCTTTTTATGTAATTGATGACAGTTAAGTTGGTTCTTCTTGAGGAGATTTATGAGCACTCCTGCAAAGGTTAAGGCACGCTCTTTTGGAAGATGTGGGCGTCACAACCAATCACAGTGGTGGTTATCCTCCTATGAGAAATGATGTGTGGCAGTTTATCCTCCTATGAGAAACCTACTGTGAATATTGGGAAGCCTTTTCATTTGTTGTGATGGTACCTCCTATAATCGGAACCCTTTTTTCATTGGCAGGCTTTCTCATTTGTGCGATGGTACCTTCTGTAATCGGAACCCTTTTATCATTGGCAGGCTTTCTCATTTGTTGCGATGGTACCTCCTATAATCAGAACCTTTATCACTGGGTTTTATATTGAGAGTTTTGGCTGTCACAATGGATAGCAGAGTGTTCTAAGGGGAACTCGTTAATTGGTGGCAAAGGGCAGATGGGTTCATGGCTGCATTAAGAAAACCTGAGAAACAAATAGACTTCCAAGCCAAGAAAAGGCTCTTCTATTGGAAGTTGGTAGGAAACACTGCTGTGGTCAACAGTGGACTTTACCAGGAGCAGACAGTCTCAAAACCAACAGGATTTTTAGACTGAATAAAATCATTGTTGTCATTGATAACAAGGAGCACAGGAGAAGAAAAAAAAGATTATGTTTTGCTACAAAAGATATGCTCGTTGAACTTTTCGCCAGTAAGGTCTCCTGTCCAAATAGTCATTGGGATTGATCTCTGGGTGTTCATGCTGAATTCTGATGTTTCAATGGGTTTGAGAGATCTGGGTTCTTGAATAGGCCTTGTGTAAGATACCAATGGTCTGGTGTTACAGTAGGAATTTAACCACTTTTTGTGGGGAGGTTGTATATTCTAGTGAAATCATTGGTTCATCAGGCAGGATGTCTTCCATTCTGTGGTTAATGGTGCAGATATCCACCCACCAAGGTATCAGGAAAAATGCAACATTGGTAAGGTGTTGATTTTTTTTTTTTAGAACATCGTCATAAAGACCAGCTAGGTGAAATATTCTCTTATTGTGTTATCATCTGGGCTAGCATGAGGTTTATTTACCCCATTGATGAACTGTTTTGTGCCCTCTATTTGGTCATTATAGAAACACCTGGAAGATAGAGGGTGCATTCTAAGGATTGACTTCTGATGGCAACATAGACGTTGATGCCAGTGCATCTGTTTCTGTGAGCTAGATCTCATCATACATAATTATGGCATCAGAGAGTGGGTGTTGAGTATAGAAGTCGTACATGAGATATAAATAAGACTGTTTAGGTGCTGACTATTATGAGCAAGGAGGCATTTGCAGCGATGTTATGAACTGATTGTTGTTTGTTGAAAAAGAGGCTTAGACCTGCTTAGTCTTTGTCAACAGCTCAGATTTTATTTTAATCGACCAGCTTGTGTGACAGGTATTAAAAAAAGTCTTGTTTTTATGTCTGCCTTGAGAAAATATCCACACTGGATTTTATTGTTTTTCCAGCATCACATCATGGTAAGCAACTTTATTATTAACAAAACCAAATAAATCATCTACATATGGGGCTTCATCAATATCGGGGATAAAATCAATAATATTAACCTTCTTTATTCAATAAATTTGCATTTTAAATAAAGCTTTAAGCACATAGTAACTTCTCTAATCATGAACTAAAGGAGCTACTAAATATAATTTATCCCACTTGATCCTATCTCATTGTTAATTAAACAATAATTAAGCAATAATTGTGTCTTACCAGAACCAGATGGACCAAGTATAATTGCTCTGATAGAATGCAGTAGCACTGAATGATGTTTGGTTCTTGTTTTCATGTTATTAAGAAATCAATGACATGTTGTACAGATATAAAAAATAATATGAATTTATATTGTATTAGATGCTGAGCATCCACCCCAAGAAATGAATTAACAACATTATTTTTTTTTTAAATAAGCGTGCAATTACAAGTGTGTAAAATGTGCTGCAAAAAAATAAAAATTTGTCTCCGCCATTACTGGTGATGGTGATGGTGATATTGCTGCTTCATTAGGAATATTACCAGGGCTAAGTATCCAGGAGAAAAACATCTTCCTGGATATAATTATTGTGGTCCTGGAACCCGATTTGATATCAGACTTGACGAGCAAGATCAACCAATACCTGGACCGTATCCATTAATGCTATTGATCAAGCATGTCACATTCATGATGTAGCATATAAAAATAAAGATTTACACCAATGACATATTGCAGATATTTGTTAAATTCCTTTAAAAAGAGAAGTCTTTCAGAGAATAATTAGCAAATTGGTTGGTAAGTTCCACAATGAAAGGTAAACTAGTATTTGGAATGGTAATTACATGTACTTAATTTTTTTTTTAATGGAATTGATTTGTTATAGCCCAAGAGGATATTGGAGAGATGGAGCAGCAATTAGTAAACTCGCTGATCTGGCAAATGTTACATGTTTTGTTGCTGCAATTGGTTAGCATGACAGGCAATATGACAAAGTTATCTTCCACCACCTAAACAAATTCAGTATGCACATTTTGATGTTGGTGTACCTAATGAAGTTAATCAGGTGGATATTTTATTTTTACCTCATGATACTATTACATTTGATAGACGATAATGCACATACCAATACACGTTGACTTGTGGACAATGCAAGTAGATATAAAGAAGCAGAGTCGTTATCAAATAAAACCTTTGTTGAAGTTTAATGTTTTGCGATGGCCACAGTTGCTACAGGTTGATCCTGGCAAAGAATTGCTTGGCACAATATCATCACTGATGAGAAGAGAAAAACGGTCAAAATCAGATGAGGATATACCGTATTTTCCTCGTGATTAGGCAATCATTGAACACTTGCTGAGCAGTTATTTATATATCATTATGCAAAGAAAATATATATTTACAAAATTAAAAAAGATATGAGATCTCGTGAATGGGTTACAAGACTACCAAGTGTGAGAACTGCATGAAATAAATTACTCATGCAGTTCCTATGAAAACCATTACTGCAATCACCAAACAAAACCTACCAATACAACGACATGATTTTTCAAAACTACCAGTATTAGGCAACATATTTCTTGAACCTGTTGAACTTGAAGGTGGTTTTTAAAAAAGAGTGAATGATCCTATTTGGAGTGTAAGTACACAAAATGTCCAGCGTGGTAAGATCCACAGATAAGACCACCTGCAATTTACGGATTAGATTCAACTGCTCATCAATGAGGACTTTTCAGTGAACAATAACAATTCATGAAGATACTAAATTACCATTGTCTTCACTTTTGTGAACTACCATCTCGACGTTGATTACACTCAAGACATCTCGGCATTGCATTTTCACATGTGACTAAGACTACCATCCATTCTATATACGGTAAATTGTCTTGGATTATCATTTGAATATTGTCAACATTATTGTGTTACAGCTCGCACAATGATCGGTATGTCATTGTTTTAATATCATGATAAATACAATATCGAGATTAAATTCACGGGGGGGGGGTTGTTACATTGTTTATAACTTTTTTTATTAAAAATCTTACTATCGAGACACTGCGAGATTAACTAATTTTGACCACTCAATTCTATCATCACCAATCCAAACAAGTCTTTCAAGAAATAGTTTATCCTTGAGATGAATGAATTCTCATTGCATATCCTAGCGTCCATGAAGGTTTGTCCTTTAACGCACTCGCAATAACACTGACAGGAACTAAAACAAGATCATTTAACACGAGATTTTGTCTCTGACTATCCTGATATTTCAACTTCAATATTTTGTTTGCTATGCGATAACATAATGGTACCGGTAGATTTGGATGTTTTTTTTTTTATGTAGCAAAACAAAAGTGTATCACGAACTTTCATTTTACTTGCAACTATCAAATCATCTGGTCTCCACAAATTCCAAAGGTCATTTATATGTATTTCTACCAAGTGTGAGAACTGCATGAAATAAATTACTCATGCAGTTCCTATGAAAACCATTACTGCAATCACCAAACAAAACCTACCAATACAACGACATGATTTTTCAAAACTACCAGTATTAGGCAACATATTTCTTGAACCTGTTGAACTTGAAGGTGGTTTTTAAAAAAGAGTGAATGATCCTATTTGGAGTGTAAGTACACAAAATGTCCAGCGTGGTAAGATCCACAGATAAGACCACCTGCAATTTACGGATTAGATTCAACTGCTCATCAATGAGGACTTTTCAGTGAACAATAACAATTCATGAAGATACTAAATTACCATTGTCTTCACTTTTGTGAACTACCATCTCGACGTTGATTACACTCAAGACATCTCGGCATTGCATTTTCACATGTGACTAAGACTACCATCCATTCTATATACGGTAAATTGTCTTGGATTATCATTTGAATATTGTCAACATTATTGTGTTACAGCTCGCACAATGATCGGTATGTCATTGTTTTAATATCATGATAAATACAATATCGAGATTAAATTCACGGGGGGGGGGGTTGTTACATTGTTTATAACTTTTTTTATTAAAAATCTTACTATCGAGACACTGCGAGATTAACTAATTTTGACCACTCAATTCTATCATCACCAATCCAAACAAGTCTTTCAAGAAATAGTTTATCCTTGAGATGAATGAATTCTCATTGCATATCCTAGCGTCCATGAAGGTTTGTCCTTTAACGCACTCGCAATAACACTGACAGGAACTAAAACAAGATCATTTAACACGAGATTTTGTCTCTGACTATCCTGATATTTCAACTTCAATATTTTGTTTGCTGGCGATAACATAATGGTACCGGTAGATTTGGATGTTTTTTTTTTATGTAGCAAAACAAAAGTGTATCACGAACTTTCATTTTACTTGCAACTATCAAATCATCTGGTCTCCACAAATTCCAAAGGTCATTTATATGTATTTCTGAAATTATATCGTGCATTATTTCACATTGAACTTTATTTGGTTATTGTCCGATTAATTTCTTTAACTCTTAATTCTGGATCAATTGATCTATGTTCATTAGTTATTTCATCATCATGATCAACAAACGTTTTCAGTCATTCGTGTGGAGACAATCCAACAAATAGTGATGATTGACCATGATCACCGCACATTATCACAGCAGTATTTTTTGTCAATCACGAATCAAGAAATATTTTTATTATATCTTTAGATACTGTGCATATTTCCGAAATGATCTTCCTTGGAATATTTTGTTTCACCCATTAGTTCAAAAGTCCGTATATCTCCATTCCAATGAAAATATTTGTGATAAGAGCATGATTTAACGTTTGTTTCCTTCATCTCTCTGGCACGTCTGCGTGGAGGGATTAAAATGATAATATTAAAATTTACTTCGAAATAATTCGATCGAACGAGTTGTTTTACCAGATCCTCCAGGCCCATTAATATAAACTGTCTTTTGTCTAATCACAGGATCATTCACTTATGGAGCAAATGACAATTTTGATATTTGTATATTTTTGTAGTAAAAATCATTGATTTCTACATGGGCAGATTCAGAATAATTATGTAACTTTTCATGTTTTCTTGTCTATTCAACCCATGATACATCTTAAGCAGTGCTTATATAAAATTGATTCAGCGGTTACAGGATAAGCAAGTTCATAATACAGTTTGTCAATACCATTCAACATTCCTAGTTCGGAATTTTTACTCAGTATAGCAAGTTCTTCATTTGTCACGGATAATCAAAGTATTTGTGCCCTTTTATGCTAATACAATAAATTTTATTTTAGAAAAATATCTTTAATCGTAGACATAATTAATAATAATTACCGCTCGTTGGTCGTTCATTGTAGTATCGATAACATCATTGTTTCATATGAATTTGAATGTTGACCACACATGAGATGCACCATCGTTGCGAAATTCTTTCCTGGCACCACGAATACTTTCAATCAAATTATTTCTCGGATCAACCAGAGCTCGACCTCGCAAGTCGGGTTTTTCTGTCAAATTCAAATATAGATTTAAAAGGTTTAATCGCGGATAATTACTCGAATGTCGTTTGGCAATCTATGAGTTCACATTGGGATTGTGTTGTGCAATATATATATATATATATATTATTTTAAATATATATTTTAGATACACAAATAATTTTGAAAATACAGATGCGTTTATTTCTACAATTAAAAAATTAAAACCAGATGGTATAAAAATTCAACTCCTGAAACAAATTATTGCAATTTTGAATCATTACAGCAACTTAAAGGTGGATATAAAGTACAGAGTATTAGATTCATTAAGATTATCCAGCAAGTTATGTTACAATCTTTGGCAACTGTTAAAGAATCAGACGTTGAAAAATCCGTTTCATTTTCACTCACAATCGAAATAATTAGATCAAAATTATTATCACGAATATGAAACAAAAGGTTTATCAATACACGTGAGAAAACCCAAAAAATTATATCGGATCGTGAAAACGAAAACGCTGTCACAAATAAAAGTAGTGATAGTGGCGAATCATTTATGTCTTTGTAATAATAATAAAAATTTATTCTGATAATATTTTGTTCTGCCTTGACTTTGTCAAAATAATTTATTTGAAGTTTTTGTCTTTTTTCAGTATGAGTTTTTAGATAATACACCTATAAATCTGAAAGAAATAGATACTATTTTAAACTGATCAAAATTTAATGCAGGAATGCGCATAATTCAGAATCTGATCTCTATCACACATGATCATAATACTGTTTTCAATGCAGTTCATTTAACTGTTCCTCCGTCAACAAAACATCTTAGCAGTATTTATCAAATATTAATAATTAAATTGTTCTGCCCGACTGAGGGCAATTCAAATATTGTTCTGACGATATTTTCTAGTCCCTCTTTATTATGTACAAAAAACGCTCACGTGTGGGTACATTGTATAATATCCCTTTGATTAATTCGTTAAATGACAACTTCGATTCTTTTACGTAGATATCTATTGACAATATTTTATGTTGCAAATCAGTCAAATGTTTACTCTAGTCAGTAAGTTTAAAATATATTCTTGATAATAACGGATTATGACATCGTAAATAATCAGGACTAATGGCTCTTGTATAATCAAATATACATGAGGTACTTGAGGTGTAAACATACAAAGATTATATCCCTGTTGGGCTTGAGTGGATATTTCTAGATCTACTTGATAGCTGCCATTGATTACATCGCATACAAGATTGACTGCAATAGGTGATGCGATATTAACAATTTCTGGTAAAATATGACGGCCTTCACGGTATGGATCATTGCTATGTTTGAGAATAGTTGTTGGTGGGGTTATGTTTCTCCATCCTGCTTGCGAAAATATTCATCTATAAGATCATTGAGTGATTTATTTAGCTCGTCAGCATTAAATCCAGGAATTTAAATGTCGGCAAATTTGCCTCTGTCAATGCATTTGTTGCAGGCGAATATTTGTTGATGAAAAGTTGTTTCCATTTGTAAAGAATGTTGCCTCTACCATGAGTAGTTACACCTATCGACTTAATCACCGCTTGCATAATAATCCGATGAACAATTTCAAAATCAAATGCAACCCGGTTCAAAAGTTCATTTTGTTTTATAGTATCTTCCTTTGCTTTTGTAAACGTTACATCAAAAAGATACTCAGAAAATAATTGACGTAATTTGTCTAGATATTGTTTGTGATCACGATTAATATCATCAAAAGTAAGTCTGATATCATTGGCGACATATGGCCTTTTGTACGCTCCATAAATCCAACATATATCATCAAAAGTAAGTTTGATATTGGCGACATATGGCCTTATGGGCGCTCCTTATATCAATCATCAAAAGTAAGTTTGATATCATTGGCGACATATGGCCTTTTGGGCGCTCCATGCATCCATATATATCATCAAAGTAAGAATCTAATTCACCACCATCGGGGTTAACTTTTATTACTTTCCATAAATTATTTTTTTCATGATGTCGAGTATTTTGCCAATACGATCGTTTATCTGCAATAATTTCATCACGTTTTGGTTCTGGTATATTTAAGTAGGTGGTAGTTTAGCGACTAAATCAAAAGACCAATGATAAATCAAGCCGAATTTTTTTTCTCTGTAGGTTTCACTTCAAATGTTACTTTGTCGCATTGCTCCAACATCACAACATAGTTCCATAAGATCCTGTTAGTGGATAACGCCGTGGTATTGTAGTAAATATTGTAAATTCTGTAACACCTTGTAGTAAGAACGTGTATACCTCAAAGCGATGTTTAACAGATTTCTTAAGTAGCGACCATAATACTTATCCAGACGCTACTGTATATACTTCGTTGTCGATGACCTTTGTATGTCAGAGAGTTTAATATTAACGACTGCTGAACTTCACAAAAAAATTCTATGTTTCTATTTTTTTTCTACGAAAACTCAAGAACGTATTTACTTGAGCAGTATGATGAGATCTAAGATTGGTTAATTCAATACTGATTATTGTTAACGAGTTTGTCATTGGGAGGTTTTTATCGTATACAAATTTCTTCTTTGCAGCGTCATTGTTTGATTCTGGTTCTCCAAGACCGGTAATTTTATTATTAGTCAGATTAATGATACCGGATTATGTATCGCCGGATTTTGTACTCGATTGCAAATATGATCTGATATCGTTGGCATAACAACACCAGGCTTAACGTTTCCATTACTATCAAACACAGCTATGCCGGTTTCAGTTACTCCATCAATTCTGACGATACTATCTTGTAATGAAAGAGTACTAATTTTTAATCTTTCTTGCTTATCTTGAAATTCAACAACTTTGGATCTACATTTGCAAGATTTAATAGTTCGGATATTTCATCACTAATTATTTTATTTACATTTTCGTGTGATATTCCGTCAGTTGTGTGTTTTTGTTTACAGGAAGATCTTCCCTAAATATCTACCATTATATTGTATGATCTGTTTGATTACACGTGCAGGACTTTGTGAGGTGGTTAAGTTGATTTTGACAAGCGTTGAGTTCAGCAATCGCTTCACGGCCACATATTAGCAGATTGGTTACTGTCTTTATTGGTAATGTTGAAAAACATATTAGAGTTTGAATTCCGCCGAAATTTTTTTAACATTCGTTTGGTGGTGCCGGTCCATACAAATAAAAATAAACAATTCCACGTGGATCAATCGCGTATGCATCCTAATGAGTACCTACACCAGAACCTATCTCGAGATTCAGGACACTGGTTTCAACATTATTTGGTTGTTGATTTTGGTAATTGATATCGCACAAAAAGACCTCTAAAGTTTTTAATTTTTAATTTTTCAGCAACAATAATTAAATCAAAAATGGACATTGGAAGAAGACTGTTAGCGTCTAACGAGCTATTGTCCCGGGACGTTTTAGATGTTTTCCTTATCGTGAGGCTGACAATGTTAGACGACCCGGTTGAGGCATACTTAACTTTCTTGGTTGTCTTTCTTGTTGTTGTATGCGTGATAGTTTTTTTTAAAGCTTTCTGCGTACAGAATTCCTTGTCCAGTTGCTTTCTTTAATGCAATTCCAGAAGTGGTTCCAATAGAACCACGTGCTGCTGATTTGGCAACAGCTGGAGTAGCAGCAGATATTAATGCAGGTATATCTGCAAAAAGTGGAAATAGTTCACCTGTTTTGTTGAATATAAAATGGAACTAGGAGAAAAATGGAGTTGAACTCCTGTATTTGATTCTAAAGCTTTGTTTAATTGTTTGAGCTGAGTTTTGGCTAATGAAAATTTGTTTGGACACCATTAGAACTTTTATCTTTCCTCGATGTTAATTTTTTGTTCCGCACTTATTTGCAAGGTTTGACTGTAGATTTTTACCTGAGTGACATTGCCGTGACTGTTTGACATTATAAATTCACGAGTGATTTAATTATATGTTTTCTACTGGGGAATCAGTGACTTTCATTCGTTCACCAACACCTTCAAGTAACATCGATGGATCACTGAGTATGACAGTGATTGCTCTATTCCCACCACCGGGTGGACAAACTACACGAGATCGGAAGTGTATATCAACGACTGATTGCCTGAACAAATCATAATGTTCCAGTTAAAAATAATTAATCAGATACAGCGTTGTGAAATCTCGCTGAGATATCTGCCAGTCAGTATCTATATTTTGATCACGTCCCATCAGTGTCATCAAACGATGATAAGCACGTGCAACGTGATTATTTTCAAACGTTAGCAAAACCTCAGAAACTCTTTAAGTGTGTAAAACACCATTGGATTTCGTTCCTGCGAAGTTACTCTGGCATTTTCCTGAAACGCCATCAATATATGTCGTGGTGCTGACACCCCTGCTGCGATGCTTTATGCCATGTGAATAACCCGGCAGCATTACTTTCTTAACTATATGTGGTCATCGTTAACCATAATATTTGATTTACCACTTTGATTAATGAAATAAATCTTCGTTCTTCAACGAGCGATGAAGTCATTAATGACATCCACTGCGAATGTTTTACTTGACCTGCATCAAATGCGTTAAGTCGCCAGATTTCATCATTGTTGGTGGTTTTTCTTACAAGTACCAAGATGTGTTTGGTGCCAAAAATGACTTATCTAGCATCTCTACGGAATCCAAAAATCTGTGATAGTGGAATTGCATATGAAAATTTCTCATCGCCGTTCAAAATTGATTTGCGTGCTGCGAATCCAAAGATGAAATTTTCATTCATCGATGTAACTTCAGTTCTAGCTGCATTTAATGTTATGTTATTGCGTTCTGGATGATCAGTTGTATCCTGTGCAAACATCATTGATTGACAAACTGATCTCGAATAGGCATCGGAATATCTTGCCAGACCCATTATCGTCGTAGCAACATCAACATTTTCGAGACATGATTCAATATACTATCCGTCAATCATGTATACGGCACTACTAAATATTGACATAACACTATTGTTAACAAAACTAACTCGATCACCAATTCCGTATATGCTGTATCACATGCTTCAGTCTAAACAAAAATGCCTCAGCGGGCAAGAATTATATACTTGTACCCTGAGCCTGTAATTTTATTCTTCCACGCGCGTTAGTTACACGTGCATCATAAAAATGATATTGATAATTACGCACAGACTTATCTTTGAGAACTGGCGCATCCATGTCCAATTTTGGATCAGATATACATTTAAACAGTTTATTATAATTGTTATCGTCTAACGTGAAGATCACTTCCTGCTATCCGATTAGCGGTTATATTTTTTTGTCTTTTTCTGACAGTGGTACACCAGCCAATTCTCCTAATGGTTTATTAGCAGCTTGATTTATTTTTTTACCAACATTTGGAGACATCAGGTCAGTGCTGAGTAATTTAATGGTTGAGGTTTTCGTCGTATTAATCGCGCTAATCTCTCCTTAATTGCCGAAAACGCTTTACCGACAACATTACCAACAGCACCAATACCTTTATCACGAAGAACATTAATAGCTTTCATTCCTAATTGTTTTGGAATCGGTGTTGCTTTTGGAGCTATCCTTCTAAATAAACACTGACAACATCACCGAGCCCATCACTGTAGAATGTTTTATTAGTAGGTAATCATGAATTTACCACTCTGACCATTGTAGGTCCAAGTTGAGCATAATCATCTTATTTGTTATTTATTTATTTATTGACATGTGATAATCCTCAACACTTTCTTGATGATAAGAGACCGATACATATTAATATCCATGATGCGGCCTGTAAATAATGGTTAACAAATATCAGCTGCTTCATTAATACATTCTGGAGAATTATTTCCGGCACGTTTTATGTCAATCAGAATTTATAATCAGTCAACATCAGAAAAGACGTTAGGACACGGAGTAATAATGCCACTTCCTTGAGTTATATAATACTACTTCTTCCTTCTTACTTGGTGAAGAGCGCAGTTCCCACATTTGTCAGATTTTACTAAATGTCGGGTCTTTTACTAATTGTCGTTTACCTTCTTCCTGTTCTCTTTCTGCAACTTAATCACTTATTGTTTGAGCTGGTTGCTCTTCTAATGCTAATAGCTTTTGTGATTATAATCGTTGTAATTTTTTAATATATTCACTTACTTTATAAATAAAATCATAATATTTTACATCTTCTTTTATATCTGTCCTATCACTCACATTGCGTAGTTTACAAATCCAATCTTACCCGGTTTCACTTTTTATATATTTATTAGAGTAAGCCGGTTTTAAAAATAGTATTTTATCATTATAGCTTTTCACGGCAAAATATGTAATTCTACCTCTTCAATATTCTTTAAATGGGAAACACCATCATAGTTAAATATATCACCTAATTTTTTTATACTTTAGTTCTGTTTCTGATATATGATAACCCTCCATTTCATCTGTCCAGCATAAGATTGGTCAGCACCTTCAAGTATTTTCTTCCTTGACTCTGCCATGTGGTTGATCAGCAGCTATTTCAGATGGAAGTTTTAGTATAATCGTTTTTTGTTTCTTAGTATGGGTGGTGATTCCAACTTGTATGAGTGGTGATACCAACATGTAGGGTAATACCGACTTGTATAGTGGTAATACCAACTCGTGTGGGTGGTATTACCAACTCGTATGGGTAATGATAAAACTCGTACGGGTGGTATTTCCAACTCGTATGGGTGGTGATGCCATCTCGTCTGGGTTGTAATATTAACTTGTATGGGTGTTAATACCAACTCATATGGGTGGTAATATCAACTCGTATGGGTGGTAATAACAAATTATATGGGTAGTAATATCAACATATATGGGTGGTAATATCAACTCGTATGGGTAGTAATATCAACTCGTATGGGTGGTAATAACAAATTATATGGGTAGTAATATCAACATATATGGGTGGTAATACCAATTCATATGGGTGGTAATATCAACTCGTATGGGTGGTAATAACAAATTATATGGGTAGTAATATCAACTTGTATCTTTCGTAATACCAAATTGTAAGGGTGGTAATATCAACTTGTATGGGTGGTAATATCAACTTGTATGAGTGGTAGTACCAAATTATATGGGTGGTGATGCCATCTCGTCTGGGTTGTAATATCAACTTGTATGGTGTTAATACCAATTCATATGGGTGGTAATATCAACTCGTATGGGTGGTAATACCAAATTGTATGGGTAGTAATATCAACTTGTATGGGTGGTAATATCAACTTGTATGGGTGGTAATACCAAATTGCAAAGGGTGGTAATACCAGCATATATGGGTGGTATATCGAGTTGTATGGGTGGTAATATCAGCATGGCGTAGTGATTGCTAAATGACTTCTTATTATGTGTCACAATATTTACTCCAGAACCATCAAAACGTTCAAAACACAACTGCTCGGATCATCTTTAGAATACCTCGATCAGGGCACACCTCACTACTGCTCTATACCCTACACTGGCTATCAATAAGATACAGAATCAAATACAAAATTTGTTCTCTTTGCTCTGTTTCACTGACAGACTTCAGTCCAACATACCTATACGGCCTCACCCATGTGTATACACCAGCGAGATACTTACGCTCGTCTTCTGACAATCGTATACTCATTGTTCTCACAATGAAAACAAAGTCATATGGACAGCGGTCTTTTGCATACCAGGGCCCGGCGATGTGGAATAAATTGCCCATTGAAATTAGACACAAAGACACAGTGGTCCCTTGTTAGAGTGCTCTTAAAACTCGCCTTTTTCGACTGCAGGAATGTCTTTTATCTTCTATGTTTTAGCGTGTTTGTATGTTTTCCAATTTCATTGTTTTTTGTCATTTGTGTTTCTTTAGTGTGTTCACATCATTATAGACGGTGTAAAGCGCTTAGAGCTTCTAAAGATTAGGCGCAATACAATATCCTCATTATTATTATTATTATTATTATTATTATTATTATTATTATTATTATTATTATTATTATTATTATTAAGATAAGATAAGATAAGAATTCTTTATTTCAGAATACAAAGTCCATACCTTTAAAATAAAAAAAATTAATAAAGTTTTATAAAAAAAAATTTAAACACAAAAGTATATATATATATATATATTGTTACGTGCTTAGGCTCGAATAAGCAGCAACACAGAAAGAGTGAAAACTAACAAGCTTGTATAACTTTAACAATGAATTTATTAAGTACAATTATTTTCATAAAATAAATGAACTTACTGTTTTAGAGAATCAAATCCAACAAATATGAAATTCACAAAAATAATCCACTAATGAAATTAGAAGTCCTAATAAATAAATGTTCTAATAATTCCAGGTTCGAATCTTGACGATGTAATAATCCAAAATGGCTGACAATGTCACGTGGTACAGTTCTTGTTTTTAAATCATCCAGATGAAATTATGAAACATATGTCCTTTTCCAGATAAATAGAATGATTCTTCTTTTCCAACGAATTGACACAGTCCAGAACAATATATTAAACTCAAAACAGAAAATACACAACTTCTTTAAAATAAGCCCAATTTATATTCTACTACTACTAAAGTTAGCTTCTAAAACACAGCTATATATATTGTTTTTCTGAAGTAAACAAGAGGAATCATGTGAGTCTGGAAGGTCATGGAAAGAGCTACCTTCACCAAGTCACATGCTTAAAGAATGAACTAGAAGAATAAATCAGCCACTGATAAAATGTTGTCCTTGAAATTAACCAATAAAATTGAAGACCTGTTGACAATATCTAAAGCAAGGTCAGGAACTAGACCACTGTAAGCCAAGGTCAGCCTGTTTATTAGTAAAGTACAGGTCAACTGAATTTTCTAGAAAAATTTCCCATTTAATGAATAATAAATCCTAAATGACAATTTTGGATTTAATAATTAAAAATAAATAAAATTAAATCCAATAGCCGTAACACCTTCCCCCATAAAATAAAAAGAAAGGTTTTTATGATAAAACTTTCTTTTTATCACAAACCAATTTACATTTGAGATTAAAAGAACTAGTACAAATTGCACAATATAATGAATTATACACGGGAAAAAGTGTCTACAATTACATTATCAAGAAATAGCTTCAACCTTTTAACTTGTCCATGTCCCACTAAATGTCCTAGGAAAGGCACACAAGCACAACAGAACTCACTTTTATACAAATTAACTGTCAAACATACATTAGTGAGTCTGTTAAAGAATTATCGAATTGTTGCTAGATGTTCTCTCCAGGTGTCGTTGTAAATGATGACGTCACAAATCTCTAGACCAGAGATGAACATTTTTATGAGACGTTGAATTGGACTTTCTTTATATTGGTAGAGTCCTTTTGGAGTCGCAATGTAGAGTTTTCCTTTGCTCTTTCCGTAGTGAAATCTGCCAAAATCTTTTCAGAAGGTCAGAATTCGGTGACGTACTTGGCATTCCCAATTTTATCAATAGAATAGTCACTTCTTGTTAATGGGAATGAATCTGTTTTTGTCACTCTGTTCACCTTCCTTTAATCAGTGCACATACGGAAAGTTTTATCTGGTTTTGAAACAAGTATGCATGGTGAACTCCAATCACTTTTACTGGGCTTGATAAAATCATTCTCCAGCAAATATTGAATTGCCTTTTTCAAGTATTCCTGTTTGAGTGGACTCGTCCAGCATGGATGCTGTTTGGAATTTTCAATTTCAACGTCATGAAAATTTTGTTTGTCCTTGTAAGAATATCTGGACATAAGTGCTCATACAATAATAACTTTCAGTTCATTTCTTTCTTGCACTTGCAAATGTGAAAGTTTCTGGTCTAGATTTGTTTATAATTTCTGAATTCCAACAATTCGTAGCTCCAATATCAGTCGAATCCTGATGATATTCCTTCGCTAAGAGGGACTGGTACAATTAAATTAATTACATATTTAACATGGCTATTTCTTTCCATACACTGGTACTCCTATAATTAATTTAGATCCCAGGAGCACTAATACTATAATTTAACTAATTCATTTTCTTCTTAACTTTGTAAGGGCCGTAATATCTAATTTGAAGTAAAGTAAGAAGAATGAATAAGAGTAACACAACTCCATTATCAGACTCAAAAGTTCTCTCCCTTGTATTTCTTTCAAACCTTAGCTTCATTTTTAACTTTAATTGATTACTTGACTTGGTCTTAGATAAGGAATCCACACAATCTACCATAATTCCACTGAATGTTTCATCAAACGTAGGAATAGGTTGCATATGAGCCTTACGTATCTTCTGATTGGGTTTTCCTACCATTTGACAAGCATGACAAGATCTACAATATTTGACAACATCACTTTTGATTTCTGGCCAATAGAAGTGAGTCAAGATCTTGTGATACATTTTATTAATCCCTAAATGACCAGCCAAAGGAGTTTCATGGGCCAGATTAAGTATTTCCTGTCTGTAAGGTTTTGGAACTACTATTTGATAGTTCACTGACCATTCATCACCAGCAGGTACCTCGGGAGGTCTCCATTTTCTCATAAGAATTCCATTTTTAATGAAATAACAGACAGGAACTTCAATAACTTCAGTCTCATTTATGACCCTTTGAAACAAACAGGAGATCTCAGGATCTTTTTCCTGTTCAACGACAAGTGACTGTCGTTTATCACCCTGATTAAGAGAATGAGTTATTAAAAGAGGATCACTATGATCAATACCTTCTGATTGATCTAAACCAAGAGTAAAAGTGATCTCATCAAAAACCTGACCTATACAAGTGCCAGTTGAAGGAATGCTGTCTTCTGTAACATCACTCTCAAAATCATCACCCTGATTAGAATAAAGAGAATGAGTTGTCAAAAGAGGATCACTATGATCAATACTTTCTGATTGATCTAAACCAAGAGTAAAAGTGACCTCATCAAAAACCTGACCTTTACAAGCGTCAGTTGAAGGTATACTGGCTTTTTCAACATAAGCCTGATCCACGCAGGTATCAGATAAGGGATTACTGTCCTCAACAACATAAGCCTGACCCATGCATATGTCAACGAAGGGAATACTGCCCTTTTCAACTTCATTCTCAAGAGCTTTCTTTACCATAGCTCTAGTAACTGTACAAGCTTGAAATATATCAGGGATTTCTTTTTCAATTGGATCAACTTTCTGATCCAAATTAGGCTTGTCAGTCACAAGTGGATTAACCACAACCTTGTCTCCAGCTAATTCGTTGCCTAGCAATAAATCTATTCCCTCAACAGGTAAAACCGAGACTGTTCCGATTGTCACAGGTCCTGATACTAAGTCTGATGACAAATTTACACAATGGAGAGGAACATTAACAAAGCAGCACTCTAACCCCTAACCCACTTTCATTAGAAGAAGACTTCTCAGATAAAGGCAAAGTACCTGATAATAAAAGACTCTGAGAGGCTCCTGTGTCCCTTAAAATTTTAACAGGGGTGGGATTGGCTGAATCACCCAAAAGTGATACAGAACCCTTCGATATGAATGGTTCATAATTCTCCATATCAAAATCAGACTGGGATTTATTAGACCCAACAAATGTATTGCTTTCAATACATGACTGTGACCTTGACCTCTTGTAAATAAGAGCATTTGGAACTGGTCTATCTTGATTCTGTTGCCTATTTTTCAATTTGTAGCAATCAGAAATAACGTGTCCTTTTTCTTGCAAAAGTTACACGTCGGAAGAGACAAGGATCTAGAATCAAACTTATCTGAAGTCTGACTCCTGAAAGTTGTGTTATTTTGAGTTTTAGAAGGGCTTGAATTAGGCGGAAATACTTTTCTGCCATTAAATTGTTGAGTAGAAGTCTTGTTAACAAAAGGAACTTTATGTGTCAAAGAATATTCGTCAGCAGCTCGAGCAGCATTTTCCAAGGTTTCAATATGATGCTCCTCAAGATAAGTTTTAACATCTTAAACACAGTTTTTGAACTCTTCAATTAATATAATTTGCTTGAGATTTTGATAATCTTGCTCGACTTTCTTGGCTAAACACCATCTATCAAACAATTGCTCTTTTTGTCTAGCAAATTCGACATGAGTTTGTCCAGCTTCTTTTCTGTAATTTCTAAATTTTTGCCTATAAGCTTCAGGAA
Source organism: Unio pictorum (assembly GCA_030141615.1). NCBI lineage: Eukaryota > Metazoa > Mollusca > Bivalvia > Unionida > Unionidae > Unio > Unio pictorum. The sequence goes on from JARLTB010000201.1 coordinate 5,374,328, forward strand.
CTAACTCGTAACCTCTTAAAATGCATTCTTTAACTACGTCATAATCACCACTTTGCTGAACAGACAGTGAAGTGTAAATCTCACTAGCCTTACCAGTAATTACACATTGTAGTAACTGAGTCCAATTCTCTCTTGGCCACTTTAAATTTTCTGCAACTTTTTCAAAAAGAATAAAATATTTGTCTACTTCTTTTTCTTTGAAAGGGGGCACTAATCTAATATTCCTTGCTAAATCAAAATTCTGATTTGAAGTATGATGGTGATTCTCACTTGCCAGCTCCATTTCTTTCATTCTAATTTCATATTGTAATTGTTTTTCCTTCTCCCTTTCCTGTCTCTCTCTCTCCTCTTTTTCAAATTGTAATTGTCTTTCTTTATCCCTTTCCTGAAATTCCAATTTCTTAAACTCTAATTCCCTCTCTCTCTCCTCTTTTTCTCTATCAATCTGCATCTGCTCTTTTTGTAATTCAATTTGTTTCTCTTTCTCCCTTTCCTGAAACTCCAGCTTCTTTAACTCTAATTCACTCTCTCTCTGAAATTCCAGCTTCTTCAACTCTAATTCCATCTTGAATTTTAATTCTAATTCCTTCAGTTTAATGTCAGAGTCTGGTGTAGACTTACTGACTGGAATCAAAGCACTTTGTTCAAAAACATCCTGTTCTACCAAATACTGGACCAAAATCTTTTTGATATCTTGTTTCGTTAAAGAAGCCTTCACTTCAGAAAGATCGTATTTTCTGGCAAGTTGAACCAACTCGTCTTTTTTGAAAAGATCTAATTGCTCCTGGGTAGGATTTGAAAGAAATATTTCTACCTTAGATGTCATTTTGATACAAGCGTGTTAGCCTCACTAAAGATTTAAAATTCTCAAAAACTAGGGGAAATTCAAATTTAAATTCAAATTTATCTCAAATCTCAATCCCGAGACGATAGCCACCAATTCTATGTTACGTGCTTAGGCTCGAATAAGCAGCAACACAGAAAGAGTGAAAACTAACAAGCTTGTATAACTTTAACAATGAATTTATTAAGTACAATTATTTTCATAAAATAAATGAACTTACTGTTTTAGAGAATCAAATCCAACAAATATGAAATTCACAAAAATAATCCACTAATGAAATTAGAAGTCCTAATAAATAAATGTTCTAATAATTCCAGGTTCGAATCTTGACGATGTAATAATCCAAAATGGCTGACAATGTCACGTGGTACAGTTCTTGTTTTTAAATCATCCAGATGAAATTATGAAACATATGTCCTTTTCCAGATAAATAGAATGATTCTTCTTTTCCAAAGAATTGACACAGTCCAGAACAATATATTAAACTCAAAACAGAAAATACACAACTTCTTTAAAATAAGCCCAATTTATATTCTACTACTACTAAAGTTAGCTTCTAAAACACAGCTATATATATTGTTTTTCTGAAGTAAACAAGAGGAATCATGTGAGTCTGGAAGGTCATGGAAAGAGCTACCTTCACCAAGTCACATGCTTAAAGAATGAACTAGAAGAATAAATCAGCCACTGATAAAATGTTGTCCTTGAAATTAACCAATAAAATTGAAGACCTGTTGACAATATCTAAAGCAAGGTCAGGAACTAGACCACTGTAAGCCAAGGTCAGCCTGTTTATTAGTAAAGTACAGGTCAACTGAATTTTCTAGAAAAATTTCCCATTTAATGAATAATAAATCCTAAATGACAATTTTGGATTTAATAATTAAAAATAAATAAAATTAAATCCAATAGCCGTAACACCTTCCCCCATAAAATAAAAAGAAAGGTTTTTATGATAAAACTTTCTTTTTATCACAAACCAATTTACATTTGAGATTAAAAGAACTAGTACAAATTGCACAATATAATGAATTATACACGGGAAAAAGTGTCTACAATTACATTATCAAGAAATAGCTTCAACCTTTTAACTTGTCCATGTCCCACTAAATGTCCTAGGAAAGGCACACAAGCACAACAGAACTCACTTTTATACAAATTAACTGTCAAACATACATTAGTGAGTCTGTTAAAGAATTATCGAATTGTTGCTAGATGTTCTCTCCAGGTGTCGTTGTAAATGATGACGTCACAAATCTCTAGACCAGAGATGAACATTTTTATGAGACGTTGAATTGGACTTTCTTTATATTGGTAGAGTCCTTTTGGAGTCGCAATGTAGAGTTTTCCTTTGCTCTTTCCGTAGTGAAATCTGCCAAAATCTTTTCAGAAGGTCAGAATTCGGTGACGTACTTGGCATTCCCAATTTTATCAATAGAAAAGTCACTTCTTGTTAATGGGAATGAATCTGTTTTTGTCACTCTGTTCACCTTCCTTTAATCAGTGCACATACGGAAAGTTTTATCTGGTTTTGAAACAAGTATGCATGGTGAACTCCAATCACTTTTACTGGGCTTGATAAAATCATTCTCCAGCAAATATTGAATTGCCTTTTTCAAGTATTCCTGTTTGAGTGGACTCGTCCAGCATGGATGCTGTTTGGAATTTTCAATTTCAACGTCATGAAAATTTTGTTTGTCCTTGTAAGAATATCTGGACATAAGTGCTCATACAATAATAACTTTCAGTTCATTTCTTTCTTGCACTTGCAAATGTGAAAGTTTCTGGTCTAGATTTGTTTATAATTTCTGAATTCCAACAATTCGTAGCTCCAATATCAGTCGAATCCTGATGATATTCCTTCGCTAAGAGGGACTGGTACAATTAAATTAATTACATATTTAACATGGCTATTTCTTTCAATACACTGGTACTCCTATAATTAATTTAGATCCCAGGAGCACTAATACTATAATTTAACTAATTCATTTTCTTCTTAACTTTGTAAGGGCCGTAATATCTAATTTGAAGTAAAGTAAGAAGAATGAATAAGAGTAACACAACTCCATTATCAGACTCAAAAGTTCTCTCCCTTGTATTTCTTTCAAACCTTAGCTTCATTTTTAACTTTAATTGATTACTTGACTTGGTCTTAGATAAGGAATCCACACAATCTACCATAATTCCACTGAATGTTTCATCAAACGTAGGAATAGGTTGCATATGAGCCTTACGTATCTTCTGATTGGGTTTTCCTACCATTTGACAAGCATGACAAGATCTACAATATTTGACAACATCACTTTTGATTTCTGGCCAATAGAAGTGAGTCAAGATCTTGTGATACATTTTATTAATCCCTAAATGACCAGCCAAAGGAGTTTCATGGGCCAGATTAAGTATTTCCTGTCTGTAAGGTTTTGGAACTACTATTTGATAGTTCACTGACCATTCATCACCAGCAGGTACCTCGGGAGGTCTCCATTTTCTCATAAGAATTCCATTTTTAATGAAATAACAGACAGGAACTTCAATAACTTCAGTCTCATTTATGACCCTTTGAAACAAACAGGAGATCTCAGGATCTTTTTCCTGTTCAACGACAAGTGACTGTCGTTTATCACCCTGATTAAGAGAATGAGTTATTAAAAGAGGATCACTATGATCAATACCTTCTGATTGATCTAAACCAAGAGTAAAAGTGATCTCATCAAAAACCTGACCTATACAAGTGCCAGTTGAAGGAATGCTGTCTTCTGTAACATCACTCTCAAAATCATCACCCTGATTAGAATAAAGAGAATGAGTTGTCAAAAGAGGATCACTATGATCAATACTTTCTGATTGATCTAAACCAAGAGTAAAAGTGACCTCATCAAAAACCTGACCTTTACAAGCGTCAGTTGAAGGTATACTGGCTTTTTCAACATAAGCCTGACCCACGCAGGTATCAGATAAGGGATTACTGTCCTCAACAACATAAGCCTGACCCATGCATATGTCAACGAAGGGAATACTGCCCTTTTCAACTTCATTCTCAAGAGCTTTCTTTACCATAGCTCTAGTAACTGTACAAGCTTGAAATATATCAGGGATTTCTTTTTCAATTGGATCAACTTTCTGATCCAAATTAGGCTTGTCAGTCACAAGTGGATTAACCACAACCTTGTCTCCAGCTAATTCGTTGCCTAGCAATAAATCTATTCCCTCAACAGGTAAAACCGAGACTGTTCCGATTGTCACAGGTCCTGATACTAAGTCTGATGACAAATTTACACAATGGAGAGGAACATTAACAAAGCAGCACTCTAACCCCTAACCCACTTTCATTAGAAGAAGACTTCTCAGATAAAGGCAAAGTACCTGATAATAAAAGACTCTGAGAGGCTCCTGTGTCCCTTAAAATTTTAACAGGGGTGGGATTGGCTGAATCACCCAAAAGTGATACAGAACCCTTCGATATGAATGGTTCATAATTCTCCATATCAAAATCAGACTGGGATTTATTAGACCCAACAAATGTATTGCTTTCAATACATGACTGTGACCTTGACCTCTTGTAAATAAGAGCATTTGGAACTGGTCTATCTTGATTCTGTTGCCTATTTTTCAATTTGTAGCAATCAGAAATAACGTGTCCTTTTTTCTTGCAAAAGTTACACGTCGGAAGAGACAAGGATCTAGAATCAAACTTATCTGAAGTCTGACTCCTGAAAGTTGTGTTATTTTGAGTTTTAGAAGGGCTTGAATTAGGCGGAAATACTTTTCTGCCATTAAATTGTTGAGTAGAAGTCTTGTTAACAAAAGGAACTTTATGTGTCAAAGAATATTCGTCAGCAGCTCGAGCAGCATTTTCCAAGGTTTCAATATGATGCTCCTCAAGATAAGTTTTAACATCACTATGGACACAGTTTTTGAACTCTTCAATTAATATAATTTGCTTGAGATTTTGATAATCTTGCTCGACTTTCTTGGCTAAACACCATCTATCAAACAATTGCTCTTTTTGTCTAGCAAATTCGACATGAGTTTGTCCAGCTTCTTTTCTGTAATTTCTAAATTTTTGCCTATAAGCTTCAGGAACTAACTCGTAACCTCTTAAAATGCATTCTTTAACTACGTCATAATCACCACTTTGCTGAACAGACAGTGAAGTGTAAATCTCACTAGCCTTACCAGTAATTACACATTGTAGTAACTGAGTCCAATTCTCTCTTGGCCACTTTAAATTTTCTGCAACTTTTTCAAAAAGAATAAAATATTTGTCTACTTCTTTTTCTTTGAAAGGGGGCACTAATCTAATATTCCTTGCTAAATCAAAATTCTGATTTGAAGTATGATGGTGATTCTCACTTGCCAGCTCCATTTCTTTCATTCTAATTTCATATTGTAATTGTTTTTCCTTCTCCCTTTCCTGTCTCTCTCTCTCCTCTTTTTCAAATTGTAATTGTCTTTCTTTATCCCTTTCCTGAAATTCCAATTTCTTAAACTCTAATTCCCTCTCTCTCTCCTCTTTTTCTCTATCAATCTGCATCTGCTCTTTTTGTAATTCAATTTGTTTCTCTTTCTCCCTTTCCTGAAACTCCAGCTTCTTTAACTCTAATTCACTCTCTCTCTGAAATTCCAGCTTCTTCAACTCTAATTCCATCTTGAATTTTAATTCTAATTCCTTCAGTTTAATGTCAGAGTCTGGTGTAGACTTACTGACTGGAATCAAAGCACTTTGTTCAAAAACATCCTGTTCTACCAAATACTGGACCAAAATCTTTTTGATATCTTGTTTCGTTAAAGAAGCCTTCACTTCAGAAAGATCGTATTTTCTGGCAAGTTGAACCAACTCGTCTTTTTTGAAAAGATCTAATTGCTCCTGGGTAGGATTTGAAAGAAATATTTCTACCTTAGATGTCATTTTGATACAAGCGTGTTAGCCTCACTAAAGATTTAAAATTCTCAAAAACTAGGGGAAATTCAAATTTAAATTCAAATTTATCTCAAATCTCAATCCCGAGACGATAGCCACCAATTCTATGTTACGTGCTTAGGCTCGAATAAGCAGCAACACAGAAAGAGTGAAAACTAACAAGCTTGTATAACTTTAACAATGAATTTATTAAGTACAATTATTTTCATAAAATAAATGAACTTACTGTTTTAGAGAATCAAATCCAACAAATATGAAATTCACAAAAATAATCCACTAATGAAATTAGAAGTCCTAATAAATAAATGTTCTAATAATTCCAGGTTCGAATCTTGACGATGTAATAATCCAAAATGGCTGACAATGTCACGTGGTACAGTTCTTGTTTTTAAATCATCCAGATGAAATTATGAAACATATGTCCTTTTCCAGATAAATAGAATGATTCTTCTTTTCCAAAGAATTGACACAGTCCAGAACAATATATTAAACTCAAAACAGAAAATACACAACTTCTTTAAAATAAGCCCAATTTATATTCTACTACTACTAAAGTTAGCTTCTAAAACACAGCTATATATATTGTTTTTCTGAAGTAAACAAGAGGAATCATGTGAGTCTGGAAGGTCATGGAAAGAGCTACCTTCACCAAGTCACATGCTTAAAGAATGAACTAGAAGAATAAATCAGCCACTGATAAAATGTTGTCCTTGAAATTAACCAATAAAATTGAAGACCTGTTGACAATATCTAAAGCAAGGTCAGGAACTAGACCACTGTAAGCCAAGGTCAGCCTGTTTATTAGTAAAGTACAGGTCAACTGAATTTTCTAGAAAAATTTCCCATTTAATGAATAATAAATCCTAAATGACAATTTTGGATTTAATAATTAAAAATAAATAAAATTAAATCCAATAGCCGTAACACCTTCCCCCATAAAATAAAAAGAAAGGTTTTTATGATAAAACTTTCTTTTTATCACAAACCAATTTACATTTGAGATTAAAAGAACTAGTACAAATTGCACAATATAATGAATTATACACGGGAAAAAGTGTCTACAATTACATTATCAAGAAATAGCTTCAACCTTTTAACTTGTCCATGTCCCACTAAATGTCCTAGGAAAGGCACACAAGCACAACAGAACTCACTTTTATACAAATTAACTGTCAAACATACATTAGTGAGTCTGTTAAAGAATTATCGAATTGTTGCTAGATGTTCTCTCCAGGTGTCGTTGTAAATGATGACGTCACAAATCTCTAGACCAGAGATGAACATTTTTATGAGACGTTGAATTGGACTTTCTTTATATTGGTAGAGTCCTTTTGGAGTCGCAATGTAGAGTTTTCCTTTGCTCTTTCCGTAGTGAAATCTGCCAAAATCTTTTCAGAAGGTCAGAATTCGGTGACGTACTTGGCATTCCCAATTTTATCAATAGAATAGTCACTTCTTGTTAATGGGAATGAATCTGTTTTTGTCACTCTGTTCACCTTCCTTTAATCAGTGCACATACGGAAAGTTTTATCTGGTTTTGAAACAAGTATGCATGGTGAACTCCAATCACTTTTACTGGGCTTGATAAAATCATTCTCCAGCAAATATTGAATTGCCTTTTTCAAGTATTCCTGTTTGAGTGGACTCGTCCAGCATGGATGCTGTTTGGAATTTTCAATTTCAACGTCATGAAAATTTTGTTTGTCCTTGTAAGAATATCTGGACATAAGTGCTCATACAATAATAACTTTCAGTTCATTTCTTTCTTGCACTTGCAAATGTGAAAGTTTCTGGTCTAGATTTGTTTATAATTTCTGAATTCCAACAATTCGTAGCTCCAATATCAGTCGAATCCTGATGATATTCCTTCGCTAAGAGGGACTGGTACAATTAAATTAATTACATATTTAACATGGCTATTTCTTTCAATACACTGGTACTCCTATAATTAATTTAGATCCCAGGAGCACTAATACTATAATTTAACTAATTCATTTTCTTCTTAACTTTGTAAGGGCCGTAATATCTAATTTGAAGTAAAGTAAGAAGAATGAATAAGAGTAACACAACTCCATTATCAGACTCAAAAGTTCTCTCCCTTGTATTTCTTTCAAACCTTAGCTTCATTTTTAACTTTAATTGATTACTTGACTTGGTCTTAGATAAGGAATCCACACAATCTACCATAATTCCACTGAATGTTTCATCAAACGTAGGAATAGGTTGCATATGAGCCTTACGTATCTTCTGATTGGGTTTTCCTACCATTTGACAAGCATGACAAGATCTACAATATTTGACAACATCACTTTTGATTTCTGGCCAATAGAAGTGAGTCAAGATCTTGTGATACATTTTATTAATCCCTAAATGACCAGCCAAAGGAGTGTCATGGGCCAGATTAAGTATTTCCTGTCTGTAAGGTTTTGGAACTACTATTTGATAGTTCACTGACCATTCATCACCAGCAGGTACCTCGGGAGGTCTCCATTTTCTCATAAGAATTCCATTTTTAATGAAATAACAGACAGGAACTTCAATAACTTCAGTCTCATTTATGACCCTTTGAAACAAACAGGAGATCTCAGGATCTTTTTCCTGTTCAACGACAAGTGACTGTCGTTTATCACCCTGATTAAGAGAATGAGTTATTAAAAGAGGATCACTATGATCAATACCTTCTGATTGATCTAAACCAAGAGTAAAAGTGATCTCATCAAAAACCTGACCTATACAAGTGCCAGTTGAAGGAATGCTGTCTTCTGTAACATCACTCTCAAAATCATCACCCTGATTAGAATAAAGAGAATGAGTTGTCAAAAGAGGATCACTATGATCAATACTTTCTGATTGATCTAAACCAAGAGTAAAAGTGACCTCATCAAAAACCTGACCTTTACAAGCGTCAGTTGAAGGTATACTGGCTTTTTCAACATAAGCCTGACCCACGCAGGTATCAGATAAGGGATTACTGTCCTCAACAACATAAGCCTGACCCATGCATATGTCAACGAAGGGAATACTGCCCTTTTCAACTTCATTCTCAAGAGCTTTCTTTACCATAGCTCTAGTAACTGTACAAGCTTGAAATATATCAGGGATTTCTTTTTCAATTGGATCAACTTTCTGATCCAAATTAGGCTTGTCAGTCACAAGTGGATTAACCACAACCTTGTCTCCAGCTAATTCGTTGCCTAGCAATAAATCTATTCCCTCAACAGGTAAAACCGAGACTGTTCCGATTGTCACAGGTCCTGATACTAAGTCTGATGACAAATTTACACAATGGAGAGGAACATTAACAAAGCAGCACTCTAACCCCTAACCCACTTTCATTAGAAGAAGACTTCTCAGATAAAGGCAAAGTACCTGATAATAAAAGACTCTGAGAGGCTCCTGTGTCCCTTAAAATTTTAACAGGGGTGGGATTGGCTGAATCACCCAAAAGTGATACAGAACCCTTCGATATGAATGGTTCATAATTCTCCATATCAAAATCAGACTGGGATTTATTAGACCCAACAAATGTATTGCTTTCAATACATGACTGTGACCTTGACCTCTTGTAAATAAGAGCATTTGGAACTGGTCTATCTTGATTCTGTTGCCTATTTTTCAATTTGTAGCAATCAGAAATAACGTGTCCTTTTTTCTTGCAAAAGTTACACGTCGGAAGAGACAAGGATCTAGAATCAAACTTATCTGAAGTCTGACTCCTGAAAGTTGTGTTATTTTGAGTTTTAGAAGGGCTTGAATTAGGCGGAAATACTTTTCTGCCATTAAATTGTTGAGTAGAAGTCTTGTTAACAAAAGGAACTTTATGTGTCAAAGAATATTCGTCAGCAGCTCGAGCAGCATTTTCCAAGGTTTCAATATGATGCTCCTCAAGATAAGTTTTAACATCTTAAACACAGTTTTTGAACTCTTCAATTAATATAATTTGCTTGAGATTTTGATAATCTTGCTCGACTTTCTTGGCTAAACACCATCTATCAAACAATTGCTCTTTTTGTCTAGCAAATTCGACATGAGTTTGTCCAGCTTCTTTTCTGTAATTTCTAAATTTTTGCCTATAAGCTTCAGGAACTAACTCGTAACCTCTTAAAATGCATTCTTTAACTACGTCATAATCACCACTTTGCTGAACAGACAGTGAAGTGTAAATCTCACTAGCCTTACCAGTAATTACACATTGTAGTAACTGAGTCCAATTCTCTCTTGGCCACTTTAAATTTTCTGCAACTTTTTCAAAAAGAATAAAATATTTGTCTACTTCTTTTTCTTTGAAAGGGGGCACTAATCTAATATTCCTTGCTAAATCAAAATTCTGATTTGAAGTATGATGGTGATTCTCACTTGCCAGCTCCGTTTCTTTCATTCTAATTTCATATTGTAATTGTTTTTCCTTCTCCCTTTCCTGTCTCTCTCTCTCCTCTTTTTCAAATTGTAATTGTCTTTCTTTATCCCTTTCCTGAAATTCCAATTTCTTAAACTCTAATTCCCTCTCTCTCTCCTCTTTTTCTCTATCAATCTGCATCTGCTCTTTTTGTAATTCAATTTGTTTCTCTTTCTCCCTTTCCTGAAACTCCAGCTTCTTTAACTCTAATTCACTCTCTCTCTGAAATTCCAGCTTCTTCAACTCTAATTCCATCTTGAATTTTAATTCTAATTCCTTCAGTTTAATGTCAGAGTCTGGTGTAGACTTACTGACTGGAATCAAAGCACTTTGTTCAAAAACATCCTGTTCTACCAAATACTGGACCAAAATCTTTTTGATATCTTGTTTCGTTAAAGAAGCCTTCACTTCAGAAAGATCGTATTTTCTGGCAAGTTGAACCAACTCGTCTTTTTTGAAAAGATCTAATTGCTCCTGGGTAGGATTTGAAAGAAATATTTCTACCTTAGATGTCATTTTGATACAAGCGTGTTAGCCTCACTAAAGATTTAAAATTCTCAAAAACTAGGGGAAATTCAAATTTAAATTCAAATTTATCTCAAATCTCAATCCCGAGACGATAGCCACCAATTCTATGTTACGTGCTTAGGTTCGAATAAGCAGCAACACAGAAAGAGTGAAAACTAACAAGCTTGTATAACTTTAACAATGAATTTATTAAGTACAATTATTTTCATAAAATAAATGAACTTACTGTTTTAGAGAATCAAATCCAACAAATATGAAATTCACAAAAATAATCCACTAATGAAATTAGAAGTCCTAATAAATAAATGTTCTAATAATTCCAGGTTCGAATCTTGACGATGTAATAATCCAAAATGGCTGACAATGTCACGTGGTACAGTTCTTGTTTTTAAATCATCCAGATGAAATTATGAAACATATGTCCTTTTCCAGATAAATAGAATGATTCTTCTTTTCCAAAGAATTGACACAGTCCAGAACAATATATTAAACTCAAAACAGAAAATACACAACTTCTTTAAAATAAGCCCAATTTATATTCTACTACTACTAAAGTTAGCTTCTAAAACACAGCTATATATATTGTTTTTCTGAAGTAAACAAGAGGAATCATGTGAGTCTGGAAGGTCATGGAAAGAGCTACCTTCACCAAGTCACATGCTTAAAGAATGAACTAGAAGAATAAATCAGCCACTGATAAAATGTTGTCCTTGAAATTAACCAATAAAATTGAAGACCTGTTGACAATATCTAAAGCAAGGTCAGGAACTAGACCACTGTAAGCCAAGGTCAGCCTGTTTATTAGTAAAGTACAGGTCAACTGAATTTTCTAGAAAAATTTCCCATTTAATGAATAATAAATCCTAAATGACAATTTTGGATTTAATAATTAAAAATAAATAAAATTAAATCCAATAGCCGTAACAATATATATATATATATATATATATATATATATATATATATATATATATATATATATATATATATATATATATATATATATACAGCAACATCTACAACTATTAACTGCGACATGCATTATTAATAATAAAAATTAAATGACAAATTTAAAGAGTAATTTGTTCCATCTACTAATAATATGAGAATTTACATGAATGTCATAGTTCCAATGAGATTTCAAAATACAGCTCTTACTATTAGATATTCTTGTCATCATTGAGAATACAGACTTTCTCATCATTTCATCAAAACTGTATCATCATCTCATCTCCGCCTGTGGCCCCGTTTGGGACATAGGCCGCCATGCAGCTCCCTCCAGGCGTCTCGGTTCTGGGCGAGTCTCTCCAGCTGTCCCCACGTCTTGCCCATCTTCTTTGCGTCTGCATCCAAATCACGGCGCCAGGTGTTTCTGGGTCTTCCTCTCTTCCTCTTTCCTTGAGGGTTCCATGTGAGGGCTTGCCTGGTGATGTTGGGAGCAGGTTTGCGGAGGGTGTGGCCAATCCATCGCCAGCGTCTCTGAAGGATGTCATCCTCAACGGGCTGTTGCTTCGTTCTCTGCCACAGTTCGTCGTTGTTGATTCTTTCTGGCCAGCGGATCTTTAGGATCTTCCTGAGGCAGGTGTTGATGAAGACCTGGATTTTCTTCATGGTGGTAGCGGTTGTTCTCCAGGTCTCTGCTCCGTACAGCAATATCGGCTTCACGATGGTGTTGAAGACCCTGATCTTGGTGGTGATGTTAAGCTGCCTTGATATCCATATGTTCTTCAGCTGATGGAAAGCTGCCGTTGCTTTGCCGATGCGTGTCTTAACGTCTGCATCCGTTCCTCCCTGCTTGTCCAGGATGCTGCCAAAGTAGGTGAAGCTATCCACCTCCTCCAGCGCATCGCCTTCCACTGTGATGGGTGTATTGCTGGATGCATTTGTCTTGAAAACCTTGCTCTTTCCTCTGTTGATGAAAAAAGGGACTTTTTTCTTAGTTTTGGATACGAGAAACCGGTTCCAACCGGTTTAAACCGGTTCCAACCGGTTCAAACCGGTTCCAAATGGTTCTCACCAGTTGATACTACTTGGAACTACTTCAAAACCGGTTAGAACCGGTTTACTCCTAGTAAGTTTGATGAAAAAAGGGACTTTTTTCTTAGTTTTGGATACGAGAAACCGGTTCCAACCGGTTTAAACCGGTTCCAACCGGTTCAAACCGGTTCCAACTGGTTCTCACCAGTTGATACTACTTGGAACTACTTCAAAACCGGTTAGAACCGGTTTACTCCTAGTAAGTTTGATGAAAAAAGGGACTTTTTTCTTAGTTTTGGATACGAGAAACCGGTTCCAACCGGTTTAAACCGGTTCCAACCGGTTCAAACCGGTTCCAACTGGTTCTCACCAGTTGATACTACTTGGAACTACTTCAAAACCGGTTAGAACCGGTTTACTCCTAGTAAGTTTGATGAAAAAAGAGACTTTTTTCTTAGTTTTGGATACGAGAAACCGGTTCCAACCGGTTTAAACCGGTTCCAACCGGTTCAAACCGGTTCCAACTGGTTCTCACCAGTTGATACTACTTGGAACTACTTCAAAACCGGTTAGAACCGGTTTACTCCTAGTAAGTTTGATGAAAAAAGGGACTTTTTTCTTAGTTTTGGATACGAGAAACCGGTTCCAACCGGTTTAAACCGGTTCCAACCGGTTCAAACCGGTTCCAACTGGTTCTCACCAGTTGATACTACTTGGAACTACTTCAAAACCGGTTAGAACCGGTTTACTCCTAGTAAGTTTGATGAAAAAAGGGACTTTTTTCTTAGTTTTGGATACGAGAAACCGGTTCCAACCGGTTTAAACCGGTTCCAACCGGTTCAAACCGGTTCCAACTGGTTCTCACCAGTTGATACTACTTGGAACTACTTCAAAACCGGTTAGAACCGGTTTACTCCTAGTAAGTTTGATGAAAAAAGGGACTTTTTTCTTAGTTTTGGATACGAGAAACCGGTTCCAACCGGTTTAAACCGGTTCCAACCTGTTCAAACCGGTTCCAACTGGTTCTCACCAGTTGATACTACTTGGAACTACTTCAAAACCGGTTAGAACCGGTTTACTCCTAGTAAGTTTGATGAAAAAAGGGACTTTTTTCTTAGTTTTGGATACGAGAAACCGGTTCCAACCGGTTTAAACCGGTTCCAACCGGTTCAAACCGGTTCCAACTGGTTCTCACCAGTTGATACTACTTGGAACTACTTCAAAACCGGTTAGAACCGGTTTACTCCTAGTAAGTTTGATGAAAAAAGGGACTTTTTTCTTAGTTTTGGATACGAGAAACCGGTTCCAACCGGTTTAAACCGGTTCCAACCGGTTCAAACCGGTTCCAACTGATTCTCACCAGTTGATACTACTTGGAACTACTTCAAAAACGGTTAGAACCGGTTTACTCCTAGTAAGTTTGATGAAAAAAGGGACTTTTTTCTTAGTTTTGGATACGAGAAACCGGTTCCAACCGGTTTAAACCGGTTCCAACCGGTTCAAACCGGTTCCAACTGGTTCTCACCAGTTGATACTACTTGGAACTACTTCAAAACCGGTTAGAACCGGTTTACTCCTAGTAAGTTTGATGAAAAAAGGGACTTTTTTCTTAGTTTTGGATACGAGAAACCGGTTCCAACCGGTTTAAACCGGTTCCAACCTGTTCAAACCGGTTCCAACTGGTTCTCACCAGTTGATACTACTTGGAACTACTTCAAAACCGGTTAGAACCGGTTTACTCCTAGTAAGTTTGATGAAAAAAGGGACTTTTTTCCTAGTTTTGGATACGAGAAATCGGTTCCAACCGGTTTAAACCGGTTCCAACCGGTTCAAACCGGTTCCAACTGGTTCTCACCAGTTGATACTACTTGGAACTACTTCAAAACCGGTTAGAACCGGTTTACTCCTAGTAAGTTTGATGAAAAAAGGGACTTTTTTCTTAGTTTTGGATACGAGAAACCGGTTCCAACCGGTTTAAACCGGTTCCAACCTGTTCAAACCGGTTCCAACTGGTTCTCACCAGTTGATACTACTTGGAACTACTTCAAAACCGGTTAGAACCGGTTTACTCCTAGTAAGTTTGATGAAAAAAGGGACTTTTTTCTTAGTTTTGGATACGAGAAACCGGTTCCAACCGGTTTTAAACCGGTTCCAACCGGTTCAAACCGGTTCCAACTGGTTCTCACCAGTTGATACTACTTGGAACTACTTCAAAACCGGTTAGAACCGGTTTACTCCTAGTAAGTTTGATGAAAAAAGGGACTTTTTTCTTAGTTTTGGATACGAGAAACCGGTTCCAACCGGTTTAAACCGGTTCCAACCGGTTCAAACCGGTTCCAACTGGTTCTCACCAGTTGATACTACTTGGAACTACTTCAAAAACGGTTAGAACCTGTTTACTCCTAGTAAGTTTGATGAAAAAAGGGACTTTTTTCTTAGTTTTGGATACGAGAAACCGGTTCCAACCGGTTTAAACCGGTTCCAACCGGTTCAAACCGGTTCCAACTGGTTTTCACCAGTTGATACTACTTGGAACTACTTCAAAACCGGTTAGAACCGGTTTACTCCTAGTAAGTTTGATGAAAAAAGGGACTTTTTTCTTAGTTTTGGATACGAGAAACCGGTTCCAACCGGTTTAAACCGGTTCCAACCGGTTCCAACCGGTTCAAACCGGTTCCAACTGGTTCTCACCAGTTGATACTACTTGGAACTACTTCAAAACCGGTTAGAACCGGTTTACTCCTAGTAAGTTTGATGAAAAAAGGGACTTTTTTCTTAGTTTTGGATACGAGAAACCGGTTCCAACCGGTTTAAACCGGTTCCAACCGGTTCAAACCGGTTCCAACTGGTTCTCACCAGTTGATACTACTTGGAACTACTTCAAAACCGGTTAGAACCGGTTTACTCCTAGTAAGTTTGATGAAAAAAGGGACTTTTTTCTTAGTTTTGGATACGAGAAACCGGTTCCAACCGGTTTAAACCGGTTCCAACCGGTTCAAACCGGTTCCAACTGGTTCTCACCAGTTGATACTACTTGGAACTACTTCAAAACCGGTTAGAACCGGTTTACTCCTAGTAAGTTTGATGAAAAAAGGGACTTTTTTCTTAGTTTTGGATACGAGAAACCGGTTCCAACCGGTTTAAAACCGGTTCCAACCGGTTCAAACCGGTTCCAACTGGTTCTCACCAGTTGATACTACTTGGAACTACTTCAAAACCGGTTAGAACCGGTTTACTCCTAGTAAGTTTGATGAAAAAAGGGACTTTTTTCTTAGTTTTGGATACGAGAAACCGGTTCCAACCGGTTTAAACCGGTTCCAACCGGTTCAAACCGGTTCCAACTGGTTCTCACCAGTTGATACTACTTGGAACTACTTCAAAACCGGTTAGAACCGGTTTACTCCTAGTAAGTTTGATGAAAAAAGGGACTTTTTTCTTAGTTTTGGATACGAGAAACCGGTTCCAACCGGTTTAAACCGGTTCCAACCGGTTCAAACCGGTTCCAACTGGTTCTCACCAGTTGATACTACTTGGAACTACTTCAAAACCGGTTAGAACCGGTTTACTCCTAGTAAGTTTGATGAAAAAAGGGACTTTTTTCTTAGTTTTGGATACGAGAAACCGGTTCCAACCGGTTTAAACCGGTTCCAACTGGTTCTCACCAGTTGATACTACTTGGAACTACTTCAAAACCGGTTAGAACCGGTTTACTCCTAGTAAGTTTGATGAAAAAAGGGACTTTTTTCTTAGTTTTGGATACGAGAAACCGGTTCCAACCGGTTTAAACCGGTTCCAACCGGTTCAAACCGGTTCCAACTGGTTCTCACCAGTTGATACTACTTGGAACTACTTCAAAACCGGTTAGAACCGGTTTACTCCTAGTAAGTTTGATGAAAAAAGGGACTTTTTTCTTAGTTTTGGATACGAGAAACCGGTTCCAACCGGTTTAAACCGGTTCCAACCGGTTCAAACCGGTTCCAACTGGTTCTCACCAGTTGATACTACTTGGAACTACTTCAAAACCGGTTAGAACCGGTTTACTCCTAGTAAGTTTGATGAAAAAAGGGACTTTTTTCTTAGTTTTGGATACGAGAAACCGGTTCCAACCGGTTTAAACCGGTTCCAACTGGTTCTCACCAGTTGATACTACTTGGAACTACTTCAAAACCGGTTAGAACCGGTTTACTCCTAGTAAGTTTGATGAAAAGAGGGACTTTTTTCTTAGTTTTGGATACGAGAAACCGGTTCCAACCGGTTTAAACCGGTTCCAACCGGTTCAAACCGGTTCCAACTGGTTCTCACCAGTTGATACTACTTGGAACTACTTCAAAACCGGTTAGAACCGGTTTACTCCTAGTAAGTTTGATGAAAAAAGGGACTTTTTTCTTAGTTTTGGATACGAGAAACCGGTTCCAACCGGTTTAAACCGGTTCCAACCGGTTCAAACCGGTTCCAACTGGTTCTCACCAGTTGATACTACTTGGAACTACTTCAAAACCGGTTAGAACCGGTTTACTCCTAGTAAGTTTGATGAAAAAAGGGACTTTTTTCTTAGTTTTGGATACGAGAAACCGGTTCCAACCGGTTTAAACCGGTTCCAACCGGTTCAAACCGGTTCCAACTGGTTCTCACCAGTTGATACTACTTGGAACTACTTCACAACCGGTTAGAACCGGTTTACTCCTAGTAAGTTTGATGAAAAAAGGGACTTTTTTCTTAGTTTTGGATACGAGAAACCGGTTCCAACCGGTTTAAACCGGTTCCAACCGGTTCAAACCGGTTCCAACTGGTTCTCACCAGTTGATACTACTTGGAACTACTTCAAAACCGGTTAGAACCGGTTTACTCCTAGTAAGTTTGATGAAAAAAGGGACTTTTTTCTTAGTTTTGGATACGAAAAACCGGTTCCAACCGGTTTAAACCGGTTCCAACCGGTTCAAACCGGTTCCAACTGGTTCTCACCAGTTGATACTACTTGGAACTACTTCAAAACCGGTTAGAACCGGTTTACTCCTAGTAAGTTTGATGAAAAAAGGGACTTTTTTCTTAGTTTTGGATACGAGAAACCGGTTCCAACCGGTTTAAACCGGTTCCAACCGGTTCAAACCGGTTCCAACTGGTTCTCACCAGTTGATACTACTTGATACTACTTCAAAACCGGTTAGAACCGGTTTACTCCTAGTAAGTTTGATGAAAAAAGGGACTTTTTTCTTAGTTTTGGATACGAGAAACCGGTTCCAACCGGTTTAAACCGGTTCCAACCGGTTCAAACCGGTTCCAACTGGTTCTCACCAGTTGATACTACTTGGAACTACTTCAAAACCGGTTAGAACCGGTTTACTCCTAGTAAGTTTGATGAAAAAAGGGACTTTTTTCTTAGTTTTGGATACGAGAAACCGGTTCCAACCGGTTTAAACCGGTTCCAACCGGTTCAAACCGGTTCCAACTGGTTCTCACCAGTTGATACTACTTGGAACTACTTCAAAACCGGTTAGAACCGGTTTACTCCTAGTAAGTTTGATGAAAAAAGGGACTTTTTTCTTAGTTTTGGATACGAGAAACCGGTTCCAACCGGTTTAAACCGGTTCCAACCGGTTCAAACCGGTTCCAACTGGTTCTCACCAGTTGATACTACTTGGAACTACTTCAAAAACGGTTAGAACCTGTTTACTCCTAGTAAGTTTGATGAAAAAAGGGACTTTTTTCTTAGTTTTGGATACGAGAAACCGGTTCCAACCGGTTTAAACCGGTTCCAACCGGTTCAAACCGGTTCCAACTGGTTTTCACCAGTTGATACTACTTTTAACTACTTCAAAACCGGTTAGAACCGGTTTTCTCCTAGTAAGTTTGATGAAAAAAGGGACTTTTTTCTTAGTTTTGGATACGAGAAACCGGTTCCAACCGGTTTAAACCGGTTCCAACCGGTTCCAACCGGTTCAAACCGGTTCCAACTGGTTCTCACCAGTTGATACTACTTGGAACTACTTCAAAACCGGTTAGAACCGGTTTACTCCTAGTAAGTTTGATGAAAAAAGGGACTTTTTTCTTAGTTTTGGATACGAGAAACCGGTTCCAACCGGTTTAAAACCGGTTCCAACCGGTTCAAACCGGTTCCAACTGGTTCTCACCAGTTGATACTACTTGGAACTACTTCAAAACCGGTTAGAACCGGTTTACTCCTAGTAAGTTTGATGAAAAAAGGGACTTTTTTCTTAGTTTTGGATACGAGAAACCGGTTCCAACCGGTTTAAACCGGTTCCAACCGGTTCAAACCGGTTCCAACTGGTTCTCACCAGTTGATACTACTTGGAACTACTTCAAAACCGGTTAGAACCGGTTTACTCCTAGTAAGTTTGATGAAAAAAGGGACTTTTTTCTTAGTTTTGGATACGAGAAACCGGTTCCAACCGGTTTAAACCGGTTCCAACCGGTTCAAACCGGTTCCAACTGGTTCTCACCAGTTGATACTACTTGGAACTACTTCAAAACCGGTTAGAACCGGTTTACTCCTAGTAAGTTTGATGAAAAAAGGGACTTTTTTCTTAGTTTTGGATACGAGAAACCGGTTCCAACCGGTTTAAACCGGTTCCAACCGGTTCAAACCGGTTCCAACTGGTTCTCACCAGTTGATACTACTTGGAACTACTTCAAAACCGGTTAGAACCGGTTTACTCCTAGTAAGTTTGATGAAAAAAGGGACTTTTTTCTTAGTTTTGGATACGAGAAACCGGTTCCAACCGGTTTAAACCGGTTCCAACCGGTTCAAACCGGTTCCAACTGGTTCTCACCAGTTGATACTACTTGGAACTACTTCAAAACCGGTTAGAACCGGTTTACTCCTAGTAAGTTTGATGAAAAAAGGGACTTTTTTCTTAGTTTTGGATACGAGAAACCGGTTCCAACCGGTTTAAACCGGTTCCAACTGGTTCTCACCAGTTGATACTACTTGGAACTACTTCAAAACCGGTTAGAACCGGTTTACTCCTAGTAAGTTTGATGAAAAAAGGGACTTTTTTCTTAGTTTTGGATACGAGAAACCGGTTCCAACCGGTTTAAACCGGTTCCAACCGGTTCAAACCGGTTCCAACTGGTTCTCACCAGTTGATACTACTTGGAACTACTTCAAAACCGGTTAGAACCGGTTTACTCCTAGTAAGTTTGATGAAAAAAGGGACTTTTTTCTTAGTTTTGGATACGAGAAACCGGTTCCAACCGGTTTAAACCGGTTCCAACCGGTTCAAACCGGTTCCAACTGGTTCTCACCAGTTGATACTACTTGGAACTACTTCAAAACCGGTTAGAACCGGTTTACTCCTAGTAAGTTTGATGAAAAAAGGGACTTTTTTCTTAGTTTTGGATACGAGAAACCGGTTCCAACCGGTTTAAACCGGTTCCAACTGGTTCTCACCAGTTGATACTACTTGGAACTACTTCAAAACCGGTTAGAACCGGTTTACTCCTAGTAAGTTTGATGAAAAGAGGGACTTTTTTCTTAGTTTTGGATACGAGAAACCGGTTCCAACCGGTTTAAACCGGTTCCAACCGGTTCAAACCGGTTCCAACTGGTTCTCACCAGTTGATACTACTTGGAACTACTTCAAAACCGGTTAGAACCGGTTTACTCCTAGTAAGTTTGATGAAAAAAGGGACTTTTTTCTTAGTTTTGGATACGAGAAACCGGTTCCAACCGGTTTAAAACCGGTTCCAACCGGTTCAAACCGGTTCCAACTGGTTCTCACCAGTTGATACTACTTGGAACTACTTCAAAACCGGTTAGAACCGGTTTAATCCTAGTAAGTTTGATGAAAAAAGGGACTTTTTTCTTAGTTTTGGATACGAGAAACCGGTTCCAACCGGTTTAAAACCGGTTCCAACCGGTTCAAACCGGTTCCAACTGGTTCTCACCAGTTGATACTACTTGGAACTACTTCACAACCGGTTAGAACCGGTTTACTCCTAGTAAGTTTGATGAAAAAAGGGACTTTTTTCTTAGTTTTGGATACGAGAAACCGGTTCCAACCGGTTTAAACCGGTTCCAACCGGTTCAAACCGGTTCCAACTGGTTCTCACCAGTTGATACTACTTGGAACTACTTCAAAACCGGTTAGAACCGGTTTACTCCTAGTAAGTTTGATGAAAAAAGGGACTTTTTTCTTAGTTTTGGATACGAAAAACCGGTTCCAACCGGTTTAAACCGGTTCCAACCGGTTCAAACCGGTTCCAACTGGTTCTCACCAGTTGATACTACTTGGAACTACTTCAAAACCGGTTAGAACCGGTTTACTCCTAGTAAGTTTGATGAAAAAAGGGACTTTTTTCTTAGTTTTGGATACGAGAAACCGGTTCCAACCGGTTTAAAACCGGTTCCAACCGGTTCAAACCGGTTCCAACTGGTTCTCACCAGTTGATACTACTTGATACTACTTCAAAACCGGTTAGAACCGGTTTACTCCTAGTAAGTTTGATGAAAAAAGGGACTTTTTTCTTAGTTTTGGATACGAGAAACCGGTTCCAACCGGTTTAAACCGGTTCCAACCGGTTCAAACCGGTTCCAACTGGTTCTCACCAGTTGATACTACTTGGAACTACTTCAAAACCGGTTAGAACCGGTTTACTCCTAGTAAGTTTGATGAAAAAAGGGACTTTTTTCTTAGTTTTGGATACGAGAAACCGGTTCCAACCGGTTTAAACCGGTTCCAACCGGTTCAAACCGGTTCCAACTGGTTCTCACCAGTTGATACTACTTGGAACTACTTCAAAACCGGTTAGAACCGGTTTACTCCTAGTAAGTTTGATGAAAAAAGGGACTTTTTTCTTAGTTTTGGATACGAGAAACCGGTTCCAACCGGTTTAAACCGGTTCCAACCGGTTCAAACCGGTTCCAACTGGTTCTCACCAGTTGATACTACTTGGAACTACTTCAAAACCGGTTAGAACCGGTTTACTCCTAGTAAGTTGGATGAAAAAAGGGACTTTTTTCTTAGTTTTGGATACGAGAAACCGGTTCCAACCGGTTTAAACCGGTTCCAACCGGTTCAAACCGGTTCCAACTGGTTCTCACCAGTTGATACTACTTGGAACTACTTCAAAACCGGTTAGAACCGGTTTACTCCTAGTAAGTTTGATGAAAAAAGGGACTTTTTTCTTAGTTTTGGATACGAGAAACCGGTTCCAACCGGTTTAAACCGGTTCCAACCGGTTCAAACCGGTTCCAACTGGTTCTCACCAGTTGATACTACTTGGAACTACTTCAAAACCGGTTAGAACCGGTTTACTCCTAGTAAGTTTGATGAAAAAAGGGACTTTTTTCTTAGTTTTGGATACGAGAAACCGGTTCCAACCGGTTTAAACCGGTTCCAACCGGTTCAAACCGGTTCCAACTCGTTCTCACCAGTTGATACTACTTGGAACTACTTCAAAACCGGTTAGAACCGGTTTACTCCTAGTAAGTTTGATGAAAAAAGGGACTTTTTTCTTAGTTTTGGATACGAGAAACCGGTTGCAACCGGTTTAAACCGGTTCCAACCGGTTCAAACCGGTTCCAACTGGTTCTCACCAGTTGATACTACTTGGAACTACTTCAAAACCGGTTAGAACCGGTTTACTCCTAGTAAGTTTGATGAAAAAAGGGACTTTTTTCTTAGTTTTGGATACGAGAAACCGGTTCCAACCGGTTTAAACCGGTTCCAACCGGTTCAAACCGGTTCCAACTGGTTCTCACCAGTTGATACTACTTGGAACTACTTCAAAACCGGTTAGAACCGGTTTACTCCTAGTAAGTTTCATGAAAAAAGGGACTTTTTTCTTAGTTTTGGATACGAGAAACCGGTTCCAACCGGTTTAAACCGGTTCCAACCGGTTCAAACCGGTTCCAACTGGTTCTCACCAGTTGATACTACTTGGAACTACTTCAAAACCGGTTAGAACCGGTTTACTCCTAGTAAGTTTGATGAAAAAAGGGACTTTTCTCTTAGTTTTGGATACGAGAAACCGTTTCCAACCGGTTTAAACCGGTTCCAACCGGTTCAAACCGGTTCCAACTGGTTCTCACCAGTTGATACTACTTGGAACTACTTCAAAACCGGTTAGAACCGGTTTACTCCTAGTAAGTTTGATGAAAAAAGGGACTTTTTTCTTACTAGGAGTAAATCGGTTCTAACCGGTTTTGAAGTAGTTCCAAGTAGTATCAACTGGTGAGAACCAGTTGGAACCGGTTTGAACCGGTTGGAACCGGTTTAAACCGGTTGGAACCGGTTTCTCGTATCCAAAACTAAGAAAAAAGTCCCTTTTTTCATCAAACTTACTAGGAGTAAACCGGTTCTAACCGGTTTTGAAGTAGTTCCAAGTAGTATCAACTGGTGAGAACCAGTTGGAACCGGTTTGAACCGGTTGGAACCGGTTTAAACCGGTTGGAACCGGTTTCTCGTATCCAAAACTAAGAAAAAAGTCCCTTTTTTCATCAAACTTACTAGGAGTAAACCGGTTCTAACCGGTTTTGAAGTAGTTCCAAGTAGTATCAACTGGTGAGAACCAGTTGGAACCGGTTTGAACCGGTTGGAACCGGTTTCTCGTATCCAAAACTAAGAAAAAAGTCCCTTTTTTCATCAAACTTACTAGGAGTAAACCGGTTCTAACCGGTTTTGAAGTAGTTCCAAGTAGTATCAACTGGTGAGAACCAGTTGGAACCGGTTTGAACCGGTTGGAACCGGTTTAAACCGGTTGGAACCGGTTTCTCGTATCCAAAACTAAGAAAAAAGTCCCTTTTTTCATCAAACTTACTAGGAGTAAACCGGTTCTAACCGGTTTTGAAGTAGTTCCAAGTAGTATCAACTGGTGAGAACCAGTTGGAACCGGTTTGAACCGGTTGGAACCGGTTTAAACCGGATGGAACCGGTTTCTCGTATCCAAAACTAAGAAAAAAGTCCCTTTTTCATCAAACTTACTAGGAGTAAACCGGTTCTAACCGGTTTTGAAGTAGTTCCAAGTAGTATCAACTGGTGAGAACCAGTTGGAACCGGTTTGAACCGGTTGGAACCGGTTTAAACCGGTTGGAACCGGTTTCTCGTATCCAAAACTAAGAAAAAAGTCCCTTTTTTCATCAAACTTACTAGGAGTAATCCGGTTCTAACCGGTTTTGAAGTAGTTCCAAGTAGTATCAACTGGTGAGAACCAGTTGGAACCGGTTTGAACCGGTTGGAACCGGTTTGAACCGGTTGGAACCGGTTTAAACCGGTTGGAACCGGTTTCTCGTATCCAAAACTAAGAAAAAAGTCCCTTTTTTCATCAAACTTACTAGGAGTAAACCGGTTCTAACCGGTTTTGAAGTAGTTCCAAGTAGTATCAACTGGTGAGAACCAGTTGGAACCGGTTTGAACCGGTTGGAACCGGTTTAAACCGGTTGGAACCGGTTTTTCGTATCCAAAACTAAGAAAAAAGTCCCTTTTTTCATCAAACTTACTAGGAGTAAACCGGTTCTAACCGGTTTTGAAGTAGTTCCAAGTAGTATCAACTGGTGAGAACCAGTTGGAACCGGTTTGAACCGGTTGGAACCGGTTTAAACCGGTTGGAACCGGTTTCTCGTATCCAAAACTAAGAAAAAAGTCCCTTTTTTCATCAAACTTACTAGGAGTAAACCGGTTCTAACCGGTTTTGAAGTAGTTCCAAGTAGTATCAACTGGTGAGAACCAGTTGGAACCGGTTTGAACCGGTTGGAACCGGTTTGAACCGGTTGGAACCGGTTTTAAACCGGTTGGAACCGGTTTCTCGTATCCAAAACTAAGAAAAAAGTCCCTTTTTTCATCAAACTTACTAGGAGTAAACCGGTTCTAACCGGTTTTGAAGTAGTTCCAAGTAGTATCAACTGGTGAGAACCAGTTGGAACCGGTTTGAACCGGTTGGAACCGGTTTAAACCGGTTGGAACCGGTTTCTCGTATCCAAAACTAAGAAAAAAGTCCCTTTTTTCATCAAACTTACTAGGAGTAAACCGGTTCTAACCGGTTTTGAAGTAGTTCCAAGTAGTATCAACTGGTGAGAACCAGTTGGAACCGGTTGGAACCGGTTTAAACCGGTTGGAACCGGTTTCTCGTATCCAAAACTAAGAAAAAAGTCCCTTTTTTCATCAAACTTACTAGGAGTAAACCGGTTCTAACCGGTTTTGAAGTAGTTCCAAGTAGTATCAACTGGTGAGAACCAGTTGGAACCGGTTTGAACCGGTTGGAACCGGTTTAAACCGGTTGGAACCGGTTTCTCGTATCCAAAACTAAGAAAAAAGTCCCTTTTTTCATCAAACTTACTAGGAGTAAACCGGTTCTAACCGGTTTTGAAGTAGTTCCAAGTAGTATCAACTGGTGAGAACCAGTTGGAACCGGTTTGAACCGGTTGGAACCGGTTTAAACCGGTTGGAACCGGTTTCTCGTATCCAAAACTAAGAAAAAAGTCCCTTTTTTCATCAAACTTACTAGGAGTAAACCGGTTCTAACCGGTTCTGAAGTAGTTCCAAGTAGTATCAACTGGTGAGAACCAGTTGGAACCGGTTTGAACCGGTTGGAACCGGTTGGAACCGGTTTCTCGTATCCAAAACTAAGAAAAAAGTCCCTTTTTTCATCAAACTTACTAGGAGTAAACCGGTTCTAACCGGTTTTGAAGTAGTTCCAAGTAGTATCAACTGGTGAGAACCAGTTGGAACCGGTTTGAACCGGTTGGAACCGGTTTAAACCGGTTGGAACCGGTTTCTCGTATCCAAAACTATGAAAAAAGTCCCTTTTTTCATCAAACTTACTAGGAGTAAACCGGTTCTAACCGGTTTTGAAGTAGTTCCAAGTAGTATCAACTGGTGAGAACCAGTTGGAACCGGTTTGAACCGGTTGGAACCGGTTTAAACCGGTTGGAACCGGTTTCTCGTATCCAAAACTAAGAAAAAAGTCCCTTTTTTCATCAAACTTACTAGGAGTAAACCGGTTCTAACCGGTTTTGAAGTAGTTCCAAGTAGTATCAACTGGTGAGAACCAGTTGGAACCGGTTTGAACCGGTTGGAACCGGTTTAAACCGGTTGGAACCGGTTTCTCGTATCCAAAACTAAGAAAAAAGTCCCTTTTTTCATCAAACTTACTAGGAGTAAACCGGTTCTAACCGGTTTTGAAGTAGTTCCAAGTAGTATCAACTGGTGAGAACCATATATCAATGACACTTACACAAGATTAATATGACTGCCATGTATCAATGACACACAGGATTAATATGACTGTGCCATATATCAGTGGCACTTACACAAGATTCTTATGACTGCCATGTATCAATGACTTACACAGGATTAATATGACTGCCATGTATTAATGACTCACACAAAATTAATATGACTGTGCCATATATCAGTGACTTACACAAGATTAATAATATTGTGCCATATATCAATGACTTACACAAGATTGATATGACTGTGCAATGTCTCAATGACTTGCCGAAGACTAATACTATGCCATATATCAATGATAAATTTATCATTGAATAAATTCATGCAATAATCGAATTTGCCTACCTACACCCTAGGATCGTGGAGAAAAAATGTCCAAAAGATTACAGCTAATGAATCAACGCTACCAGGATCTTGAGAGGCGGAGGAACCTTGAAGTGGAAGGTTTTAAAACTGATATAAAAAATCTTAGAACACGGTTGAAAGAGGTGGAAAGGCAACTTTATAAGGTAAGTTTAATAGTGTTCATGTAATGATAGGTCACTATCATGATAACTGAGATGTTTTCTCCGAATTAATTTAGTGATTTTCAAGATCAATTAAATGTAAAATCACCAATATCGGAAGTGATTGTTTACTCAGTAAGAATGCTTAACAGGAACTATAGCTTTCTTCAGTATTTATTTCTTGCAAGAACTCTATATTCTTTCTGTCTTGAGAATATTAAAAGGACATCTTGAAGTTTTCTTGCACATAAACATATATCAAGAAAAAGATCAAAAATTTAATTGGATGACAATTTGCTAGTATAGTTTAGGTTAGTACAGAAAAACAAATATGAATAATAATTCTTTGTTATAATAATAAACTGAGATGCAATTTATTTCTTATTTGATTTAAAATATTGAATGACATTGTTGTAGGTTACTCTTGGTTTCTCAGAAGATATGGACCTTAAGAGGCCAGATGATATTGACATGCAGATTTTGAGAAATGTACGAGCCACCTCAGGGAGATCAAAAAAATTGGTTGGAGAACTTAAAAACCTTAAAGCTAAAATCTACGGAATTGAAAGTGATCTTAAACACTTGTAATTCTGTGGGATAAGGCGGGATAAGAATTCTGTGGGATAAGAATATAAATCAGTAACTTCACTTTACCTCATTAATGTCGTTATTTTGGTTGTGTGTTATATTCTTATGTAAGCAATTCGAATGGGATGTGTTTCTGATTTAATTGAACGAAATAAAGATGAATGGGACTTCACAGTGCTGGAAATGGTTGCCAGGTTGGTGCCAACAGTTTGGTTTCAATCCAAATATAAAATTTATACTTTTAAGAATTATTTCACTTTAGAATTTTCAGTATTTATTTTATTCTAGACGGTCAGACAATGTTCTTGTAATTATGATTAAAAATCAAGTAGGTCAAAGTTTCAAAAAGTGATGATTTAAAAAAACATTTTTGATGAGGAAATTAATCAATTCATACTCTTTTATATCAGCTAAATTCATTTTTTATTATAAGTATTAACCAAACTCTAAACATGGTTGTTTTTGGATAGCTTAAAAGTGTATCTATGTCCAGGGTAGTGGTTTCGAAATTGTCATTCTTGGTCTTCTTCAAGATGTTATTGGTAATTTTTTTCACTTTTGCTCCAGTCAATTTTTTTTATGTGTGTGGTTCTTTTCTCAAATTGAAGTATAATACATAATCAACAATTATTTTCATCATAGAACTTAAGTCTGTCGCTTTTGAGTATATCTCGTTTATGCATTTTTAATTTCATAGAACATTCATTTATTAATCATAAATGTAAAAGATAATGTTTTTAGCATTTTTGTCATAATGTTTAATTTATTTTGTACATATTTTGAGAATGTACATGTACTGATTTCTGTATATATCATGTTTGAAATGCCCTATACAAAGCTGGGGCAGGAAACTGGAATTTCAGAATATAATAAAACCTTTATGTACATACAGATACACTACATTGAAGAGACACATTTAAGTATTTTATTTTTAAATTTTAAAGTGTCTGTATGCCATTTTATTTTAGCTATATTTTGTTTTTTTAGTTCATGTGTATGAATACATACATTTCAGAGTGTATACTTCATGTTTACTGATGAAACATTCTTAACTGGATATCTTTGGTATTGGTCTCTACAAACTATTATGAAAACAAGTTTTAAAAAACATGATTTATTATAGATTAAGGAATAAAACTCTTTTGACACGCTTGCTGGAGTTTTTAAAGTAGGAATACACTTGGAGAGTGCAGGGCATGGTGCACCACTTCGAGAGGGCAGGGTGTAGTTCCTCACCATGAGAATGCAAATTATGGTGCCCAACCTTGGGGGGGCAAGGTATGGTGTCCCACTTTGGGAAGGCAGGATATTGGACCCCACCATGGAAGGGCAGGATATGGCACCCTACTAAAAGCAGTTAGGTATAACACTATTATCTTTAATACTAAATTCATCCTTTTATTTAAATAAAACTAGTTTTTAACCATTTAGGTTTTACACCATGTATTTATCATCTTTAACAAGCACATTGTCTATCAAAAACATAAGGATAAGACTGCTCTTGTGGCCTAGTGGTTAGAGCATCCGCAACAGGGGGTCATGGGTTTGATTCCTGGCCGAGTCGTACTAAAGACTTACAAAAATGGTACTAACAGCTGCCTCGCTTGGCGCTCAGCATTAAGAGGTTGGTGTTAGGATTGGTCTGCCTTGTGTCCAGATAATGTGACTGGGTGGGACATCATGTCACATGTCTGCGGCATGATGCCCCAGTGCTAGACATCACTTTAAACTGCCATACTGCAGACATCATAGCGATATGACTGAATTTTAAAAAAAGCTACATTCAAAGTCCTAATCACACACACACACATGCATAATAATAACATTTGGTTTAATGTGTTTAAGTATTTTCCAGAGCATGATGATTTTGGCTGAAGTTTCTCATGGGTATCAAGCTAAGGAATATACCTACATTATAGTTGGTTGTAGAATCAGGAAAGGCTGGCATTTTATATTCATGTAACCCTACTTGCCCTCCAACCCTTTTTGCATGGTCATTTAAACTCATTTTTAAAAAAAAAAAAAGTATTTCTGTATCACTGGTCATTGTTGTCAAATAAATCCCAATAGCCACAAGTGTCCAAATGACCATGGGTATCAAATAAATCCCCGTGGCCACAAGTGTCAAGTAAGTCCCCTTGGCCACGAGTGTCAAGTAAGTCGCAGTATTGATGAATGTACAATAAGTCTAAAACCCTGGAAGTGATACTTATCATACTTGAAGTGTAAAATCCAGAAGCATTGCCCTTTTTTAAAAAAACACCCACCCTCTGACTCGCACCTAGGATAAGGCTATTTGAAATTGAAAATCTAATTAATTGATGAAATTCCTTGTGATTTTTATTGATGAATTCCAGGCCTTGTTTGTAGATAAATGTATTTAAGTTAATGGGAGTCCTGAATTGGGTACTGATTTCTTTTATTACCTACATTATTACTGTGTACCCAGTAATTTTTTAATAACTAGTGTAGCTTGTGCATCGGATGATTCCGTCCATTATTTAATTGAATAACATTATGACTTTACTAGAACTTATATGACTGCAGATCTATTCCATTTAATATTGCATTCGTTCATGTAGATAATGATATGTATATCTGTTTACCTCAGGCATTCTGACTTACTGTCATGTAGATAACAATATAGTATATGTGTACCTGAGGTATCATATTAGATCCATGTATTGACACTGTGATATTTATATAGTTATATATTACTAAAAGTAGAATGGTCTCTTTAAATAAAAATTGAAATGTAGTTGCAAGAGTTTGTTAATTTTTGAAGATACTACACTTAAAACCTTTGAGAGGAAAGCAACAGTTTTCATTAATGCTGTTTAAAATGGAATGTTGAATATTTTTTAAAGCCGTTCAGTCACATGGTGGCCAGTATAACTGGTGGAGGAAGAACCACCTTCCCAAATGCTGTTACTAGCAAACTTTCTCACATAACCGCTTTGGCTGAGCTCGAGATGGCAGTGATCCATAATGGTGAGTGCTTTAGACCACTTGGCCACTAGGGGTCCCGGATACAGAATTGGAACTTTAATTCCATCATTCAAATTTAACAAGGTTTTACTATGTATCAGAGGGAAGCCATTACAAGTGTATTTGATTGAAAGGTATTTGTACAAATATGGACCAGCAGATGAAATTGCTTATTAATCAGTTCATTCAGAATGTGTGCTCCCCTTGTCTTGATCATGCAGGAACTGTTCAAATTTGAACAACTTAGTTTTGATTGGATGCAGTGGCTGCCACCACATCCAATGAAATTCAGAGACCCAAGGGACAGACATATCTGCCCGATAGGCCAAGGTGTAGATAGGATTTTCATATCAGAATCTTGGCTAGTGAAGATGGGAAAGAGTGTCAACTGCTCAGTCTTACAGCTTTGTGAAACAAAGAATGCTTTGAATTCCAGTTCACTGTTAGCTACATGTTGATACATACTAGCACATATTTATGTAAAGATTGAGAGTTGAATGTATGGTTGAATATTAATCAGACCACCTGGGATATGGCGGATTTGGCGGTGGATTTATTAATGATTACACCACTATAGAAAATCCCAAACATGATGGTAGAGTAGGATTAGGTAATCCCTCGCCTTTTTATGTAATTGATGACAGTTAAGTTGGTTCTTCTTGAGGAGATTTATGAGCACTCCTGCAAAGGTTAAGGCACGCTCTTTTGGAAGATGTGGGCGTCACAACCAATCACAGTGGTGGTTATCCTCCTATGAGAAATGATGTGTGGCAGTTTATCCTCCTATGAGAAACCTACTGTGAATATTGGGAAGCCTTTTCATTTGTTGTGATGGTACCTCCTATAATCGGAACCCTTTTTTCATTGGCAGGCTTTCTCATTTGTGCGATGGTACCTTCTGTAATCGGAACCCTTTTATCATTGGCAGGCTTTCTCATTTGTTGCGATGGTACCTCCTATAATCAGAACCTTTATCACTGGGTTTTATATTGAGAGTTTTGGCTGTCACAATGGATAGCAGAGTGTTCTAAGGGGAACTCGTTAATTGGTGGCAAAGGGCAGATGGGTTCATGGCTGCATTAAGAAAACCTGAGAAACAAATAGACTTCCAAGCCAAGAAAAGGCTCTTCTATTGGAAGTTGGTAGGAAACACTGCTGTGGTCAACAGTGGACTTTACCAGGAGCAGACAGTCTCAAAACCAACAGGATTTTTAGACTGAATAAAATCATTGTTGTCATTGATAACAAGGAGCACAGGAGAAGAAAAAAAAGATTATGTTTTGCTACAAAAGATATGCTCGTTGAACTTTTCGCCAGTAAGGTCTCCTGTCCAAATAGTCATTGGGATTGATCTCTGGGTGTTCATGCTGAATTCTGATGTTTCAATGGGTTTGAGAGATCTGGGTTCTTGAATAGGCCTTGTGTAAGATACCAATGGTCTGGTGTTACAGTAGGAATTTAACCACTTTTTGTGGGGAGGTTGTATATTCTAGTGAAATCATTGGTTCATCAGGCAGGATGTCTTCCATTCTGTGGTTAATGGTGCAGATATCCACCCACCAAGGTATCAGGAAAAATGCAACATTGGTAAGGTGTTGATTTTTTTTTTTTAGAACATCGTCATAAAGACCAGCTAGGTGAAATATTCTCTTATTGTGTTATCATCTGGGCTAGCATGAGGTTTATTTACCCCATTGATGAACTGTTTTGTGCCCTCTATTTGGTCATTATAGAAACACCTGGAAGATAGAGGGTGCATTCTAAGGATTGACTTCTGATGGCAACATAGACGTTGATGCCAGTGCATCTGTTTCTGTGAGCTAGATCTCATCATACATAATTATGGCATCAGAGAGTGGGTGTTGAGTATAGAAGTCGTACATGAGATATAAATAAGACTGTTTAGGTGCTGACTATTATGAGCAAGGAGGCATTTGCAGCGATGTTATGAACTGATTGTTGTTTGTTGAAAAAGAGGCTTAGACCTGCTTAGTCTTTGTCAACAGCTCAGATTTTATTTTAATCGACCAGCTTGTGTGACAGGTATTAAAAAAAGTCTTGTTTTTATGTCTGCCTTGAGAAAATATCCACACTGGATTTTATTGTTTTTCCAGCATCACATCATGGTAAGCAACTTTATTATTAACAAAACCAAATAAATCATCTACATATGGGGCTTCATCAATATCGGGGATAAAATCAATAATATTAACCTTCTTTATTCAATAAATTTGCATTTTAAATAAAGCTTTAAGCACATAGTAACTTCTCTAATCATGAACTAAAGGAGCTACTAAATATAATTTATCCCACTTGATCCTATCTCATTGTTAATTAAACAATAATTAAGCAATAATTGTGTCTTACCAGAACCAGATGGACCAAGTATAATTGCTCTGATAGAATGCAGTAGCACTGAATGATGTTTGGTTCTTGTTTTCATGTTATTAAGAAATCAATGACATGTTGTACAGATATAAAAAATAATATGAATTTATATTGTATTAGATGCTGAGCATCCACCCCAAGAAATGAATTAACAACATTATTTTTTTTTTTAAATAAGCGTGCAATTACAAGTGTGTAAAATGTGCTGCAAAAAAATAAAAATTTGTCTCCGCCATTACTGGTGATGGTGATGGTGATATTGCTGCTTCATTAGGAATATTACCAGGGCTAAGTATCCAGGAGAAAAACATCTTCCTGGATATAATTATTGTGGTCCTGGAACCCGATTTGATATCAGACTTGACGAGCAAGATCAACCAATACCTGGACCGTATCCATTAATGCTATTGATCAAGCATGTCACATTCATGATGTAGCATATAAAAATAAAGATTTACACCAATGACATATTGCAGATATTTGTTAAATTCCTTTAAAAAGAGAAGTCTTTCAGAGAATAATTAGCAAATTGGTTGGTAAGTTCCACAATGAAAGGTAAACTAGTATTTGGAATGGTAATTACATGTACTTAATTTTTTTTTTAATGGAATTGATTTGTTATAGCCCAAGAGGATATTGGAGAGATGGAGCAGCAATTAGTAAACTCGCTGATCTGGCAAATGTTACATGTTTTGTTGCTGCAATTGGTTAGCATGACAGGCAATATGACAAAGTTATCTTCCACCACCTAAACAAATTCAGTATGCACATTTTGATGTTGGTGTACCTAATGAAGTTAATCAGGTGGATATTTTATTTTTACCTCATGATACTATTACATTTGATAGACGATAATGCACATACCAATACACGTTGACTTGTGGACAATGCAAGTAGATATAAAGAAGCAGAGTCGTTATCAAATAAAACCTTTGTTGAAGTTTAATGTTTTGCGATGGCCACAGTTGCTACAGGTTGATCCTGGCAAAGAATTGCTTGGCACAATATCATCACTGATGAGAAGAGAAAAACGGTCAAAATCAGATGAGGATATACCGTATTTTCCTCGTGATTAGGCAATCATTGAACACTTGCTGAGCAGTTATTTATATATCATTATGCAAAGAAAATATATATTTACAAAATTAAAAAAGATATGAGATCTCGTGAATGGGTTACAAGACTACCAAGTGTGAGAACTGCATGAAATAAATTACTCATGCAGTTCCTATGAAAACCATTACTGCAATCACCAAACAAAACCTACCAATACAACGACATGATTTTTCAAAACTACCAGTATTAGGCAACATATTTCTTGAACCTGTTGAACTTGAAGGTGGTTTTTAAAAAAGAGTGAATGATCCTATTTGGAGTGTAAGTACACAAAATGTCCAGCGTGGTAAGATCCACAGATAAGACCACCTGCAATCTACGGATTAGATTCAACTGCTCATCAATGAGGACTTTTCAGTGAACAATAACAATTCATGAAGATACTAAATTACCATTGTCTTCACTTTTGTGAACTACCATCTCGACGTTGATTACACTCAAGACATCTCGGCATTG
Source organism: Unio pictorum (assembly GCA_030141615.1). Lineage (NCBI taxonomy): Eukaryota > Metazoa > Mollusca > Bivalvia > Unionida > Unionidae > Unio > Unio pictorum. The sequence continues at coordinate 5,408,226 of JARLTB010000201.1, forward strand.
CATTTTCACATGTGACTAAGACTACCATCCATTCTATATACGGTAAATTGTCTTGGATTATCATTTGAATATTGTCAACATTATTGTGTTACAGCTCGCACAATGATCGGTATGTCATTGTTTTAATATCATGATAAATACAATATCGAGATTAAATTCACGGGGGGGGGGGGGGGGGGTTGTTACATTGTTTATAACTTTTTTTATTAAAAATCTTACTATCGAGACACTGCGAGATTAACTAATTTTGACCACTCAATTCTATCATCACCAATCCAAACAAGTCTTTCAAGAAATAGTTTATCCTTGAGATGAATGAATTCTCATTGCATATCCTGGCGTCCATGAAGGTTTGTCCTTTAACGCACTCGCAATAACACTGACAGGAACTAAAACAAGATCATTTAACACGAGATTTTGTCTCTGACTATCCTGATATTTCAACTTCAATATTTTGTTTGCTATGCGATAACATAATGGTACCGGTAGATTTGGATGTTTTTTTTTTTATGTAGCAAAACAAAAGTGTATCACGAACTTTCATTTTACTTGCAACTATCAAATCATCTGGTCTCCACAAATTCCAAAGGTCATTTATATGTATTTCTACCAAGTGTGAGAACTGCATGAAATAAATTACTCATGCAGTTCCTATGAAAACCATTACTGCAATCACCAAACAAAACCTACCAATACAACGACATGATTTTTCAAAACTACCAGTATTAGGCAACATATTTCTTGAACCTGTTGAACTTGAAGGTGGTTTTTAAAAAAGAGTGAATGATCCTATTTGGAGTGTAAGTACACAAAATGTCCAGCGTGGTAAGATCCACAGATAAGACCACCTGCAATTTACGGATTAGATTCAACTGCTCATCAATGAGGACTTTTCAGTGAACAATAACAATTCATGAAGATACTAAATTACCATTGTCTTCACTTTTGTGAACTACCATCTCGACGTTGATTACACTCAAGACATCTCGGCATTGCATTTTCACATGTGACTAAGACTACCATCCATTCTATATACGGTAAATTGTCTTGGATTATCATTTGAATATTGTCAACATTATTGTGTTACAGCTCGCACAATGATCGGTATGTCATTGTTTTAATATCATGATAAATACAATATCGAGATTAAATTCACGGGGGGGGGGGTTGTTACATTGTTTATAACTTTTTTTATTAAAAATCTTACTATCGAGACACTGCGAGGTTAACTAATTTTGACCACTCAATTCTATCATCACCAATCCAAACAAGTCTTTCAAGAAATAGTTTATCCTTGAGATGAATGAATTCTCATTGCATATCCTAGCGTCCATGAAGGTTTGTCCTTTAACGCACTCGCAATAACACTGACAGGAACTAAAACAAGATCATTTAACACGAGATTTTGTCTCTGACTATCCTGATATTTCAACTTCAATATTTTGTTTGCTGGCGATAACATAATGGTACCGGTAGATTTGGATGTTTTTTTTTTTATGTAGCAAAACAAAAGTGTATCACGAACTTTCATTTTACTTGCAACTATCAAATCATCTGGTCTCCACAAATTCCAAAGGTCATTTATATGTATTTCTGAAATTATATCGTGCATTATTTCACATTGAACTTTATTTGGTTATTGTCCGATTAATTTCTTTAACTCTTAATTCTGGATCAATTGATCTATGTTCATTAGTTATTTCATCATCATGATCAACAAACGTTTTCAGTCATTCGTGTGGAGACAATCCAACAAATAGTGATGATTGACCATGATCACCGCACATTATCACAGCAGTATTTTTTGTCAATCACGAATCAAGAAATATTTTTATTATATCTTTAGATACTGTGCATATTTCCGAAATGATCTTCCTTGGAATATTTTGTTTCACCCATTAGTTCAAAAGTCCGTATATCTCCATTCCAATGAAAATATTTGTGATAAGAGCATGATTTAACGTTTGTTTCCTTCATCTCTCTGGCACGTCTGCGTGGAGGGATTAAAATGATAATATTAAAATTTACTTCGAAATAATTCGATCGAACGAGTTGTTTTACCAGATCCTCCAGGCCCATTAATATAAACTGTCTTTTGTCTAATCACAGGATCATTCACTTATGGAGCAAATGACAATTTTGATATTTGTATATTTTTGTAGTAAAAATCATTGATTTCTACATGGGCAGATTCAGAATAATTATGTAACTTTTCATGTTTTCTTGTCTATTCAACCCATGATACATCTTAAGCAGTGCTTATATAAAATTGATTCAGCGGTTACAGGATAAGCAAGTTCATAATACAGTTTGTCAATACCATTCAACATTCCTAGTTCGGAATTTTTACTCAGTATAGCAAGTTCTTCATTTGTCACGGATAATCAAAGTATTTGTGCCCTTTTATGCTAATACAATAAATTTTATTTTAGAAAAATATCTTTAATCGTAGACATAATTAATAATAATTACCGCTCGTTGGTCGTTCATTGTAGTATCGATAACATCATTGTTTCATATGAATTTGAATGTTGACCACACATGAGATGCACCATCGTTGCGAAATTCTTTCCTGGCACCACGAATACTTTCAATCAAATTATTTCTCTGATCAACCAGAGCTCGACCTCGCAAGTCGGGTTTTTCTGTCAAATTCAAATATAGATTTAAAAGGTTTAACCGCGGATAATTACTCGAATGTCGTTTGGCAATCTATGAGTTCACATTGGGATTGTGTTGTGCAATATATATATATATATATATATATATATATATATATATATATATATATATATATATATATATATATATATATATATATATATATATATTATTTTAAATATATATTTTAGATACACAAATAATTTTGAAAAAACAGATGCGTTTATTTCTACAATTAAAAAATTAAAACCAGATGGTATAAAAATTCAACTCCTGAAACAAATTATTGCAATTTTGAATCATTACAGCAACTTAAAGGTGGATATAAAGTACAGAGTATTAGATTCATTAAGATTATCCAGCAAGTTATGTTACAATCTTTGGCAACTGTTAAAGAATCAGACGTTGAAAAATCCGTTTCATTTTCACTCACAATCGAAATAATTAGATCAAAATTATTATCACGAATATGAAACAAAAGGTTTATCAATACACGTGAGAAAACCCAAAAAATTATATCGGATCGTGAAAACGAAAACGCTGTCACAAATAAAAGTAGTGATAGTGGCGAATCATTTATGTCTTTGTAATAATAATAAAAATTTATTCTGATAATATTTTGTTCTGCCTTGACTTTGTCAAAATAATTTATTTGAAGTTTTTGTCTTTTTTCAGTATGAGTTTTTAGATAATACACCTATAAATCTGAAAGAAATAGATACTATTTTAAACTGATCAAAATTTAATGCAGGAATGCGCATAATTCAGAATCTGATCTCTATCACACATGATCATAATACTGTTTTCAATGCAGTTCATTTAACTGTTCCTCCGTCAACAAAACATCTTAGCAGTATTTATCAAATATTAATAATTAAATTGTTCTGCCCGACTGAGGGCAATTCAAATATTGTTCTGACGATATTTTCTAGTCCCTCTTTATTATGTACAAAAAACGCTCACGTGTGGGTACATTGTATAATATCCCTTTGATTAATTCGTTAAATGACAACTTCGATTCTTTTACGTAGATATCTATTGACAATATTTTATGTTGCAAATCAGTCAAATGTTTACTCTAGTCAGTAAGTTTAAAATATATTCTTGATAATAACGGATTATGACATCGTAAATAATCAGGACTAATGGCTCTTGTATAATCAAATATACATGAGGTACTTGAGGTGTAAACATACAAAGATTATATCCCTGTTGGGCTTGAGTGGATATTTCTAGATCTACTTGATAGCTGCCATTGATTACATCGCATACAAGATTGACTGCAATAGGTGATGCGATATTAACAATTTCTGGTAAAATATGACGGCCTTCACGGTATGGATCATTGCTATGTTTGAGAATAGTTGTTGGTGGGGTTATGTTTCTCCATCCTGCTTGCGAAAATATTCATCTATAAGATCATTGAGTGATTTATTTAGCTCGTCAGCATTAAATCCAGGAATTTAAATGTCGGCAAATTTGCCTCTGTCAATGCATTTGTTGCAGGCGAATATTTGTTGATGAAAAGTTGTTTCCATTTGTAAAGAATGTTGCCTCTACCATGAGTAGTTACACCTATCGACTTAATCACCGCTTGCATAATAATCCGATGAACAATTTCAAAATCAAATGCAACCCGGTTCAAAAGTTCATTTTGTTTTATAGTATCTTCCTTTGCTTTTGTAAACGTTACATCAAAAAGATACTCAGAAAATAATTGACGTAATTTGTCTAGATATTGTTTGTGATCACGATTAATATCATCAAAAGTAAGTCTGATATCATTGGCGACATATGGCCTTTTGTACGCTCCATAAATCCAACATATATCATCAAAAGTAAGTTTGATATTGGCGACATATGGCCTTATGGGCGCTCCTTATATCAATCATCAAAAGTAAGTTTGATATCATTGGCGACATATGGCCTTTTGGGCGCTCCATGCATCCATATATATCATCAAAGTAAGAATCTAATTCACCACCATCGGGGTTAACTTTTATTACTTTCCATAAATTATTTTTTTCATGATGTCGAGTATTTTGCCAATACGATCGTTTATCTGCAATAATTTCATCACGTTTTGGTTCTGGTATATTTAAGTAGGTGGTAGTTTAGCGACTAAATCGAAAGACCAATGATAAATCAAGCCGAATTTTTTTTCTCTGTAGGTTTCACTTCAAATGTTACTTTGTCGCATTGCTCCAACATCACAACATAGTTCCATAAGATCCTGTTAGTGGATAACGCCGTGGTATTGTAGTAAATATTGTAAATTCTGTAACACCTTGTAGTAAGAACGTGTATACCTCAAAGCGATGTTTAACAGATTTCTTAAGTAGCGACCATAATACTTATCCAGACGCTACTGTATATACTTCGTTGTCGATGACCTTTGTATGTCAGAGAGTTTAATATTAACGACTGCTGAACTTCACAAAAAAATTCTATGTTTCTATTTTTTTTCTACGAAAACTCAAGAACGTATTTACTTGAGCAGTATGATGAGATCTAAGATTGGTTAATTCAATACTGATTATTGTTAACGAGTTTGTCATTGGGAGGTTTTTATCGTATACAAATTTCTTCTTTGCAGCGTCATTGTTTGATTCTGGTTCTCCAAGACCGGTAATTTTATTATTAGTCAGATTAATGATACCGGATTATGTATCGCCGGATTTTGTACTCGATTGCAAATATGATCTGATATCGTTGGCATAACAACACCAGGCTTAACGTTTCCATTACTATCAAACACAGCTATGCCGGTTTCAGTTACTCCATCAATTCTGACGATACTATCTTGTAATGAAAGAGTACTAATTTTTAATCTTTCTTGCTTATCTTGAAATTCAACAACTTTGGATCTACATTTGCAAGATTTAATAGTTCGGATATTTCATCACTAATTATTTTATTTACATTTTCGTGTGATATTCCGTCAGTTGTGTGTTTTTGTTTACAGGAAGATCTTCCCTAAATATCTACCATTATATTGTATGATCTGTTTGATTACACGTGCAGGACTTTGTGAGGTGGTTAAGTTGATTTTGACAAGCGTTGAGTTCAGCAATCGCTTCACGGCCACATATTAGCAGATTGGTTACTGTCTTTATTGGTAATGTTGAAAAACATATTAGAGTTTGAATTCCGCCGAAACATTTTTAACATTCGTTTGGTGGTGCCGGTCCATACAAATAAAAATAAACAATTCCACGTGGATCAATCGCGTATGCATCCTAATGAGTACCTACACCAGAACCTATCTCGAGATTCAGGACACTGGTTTCAACATTATTTGGTTGTTGATTTTGGTAATTGATATCGCACAAAAAGACCTCTAAAGTTTTTAATTTTTAATTTTTCAGCAACAATAATTAAATCAAAAATGGACATTGGAAGAAGACTGTTAGCGTCTAACGAGCTATTGTCCCGGGACGTTTTAGATGTTTTCCTTATCGTGAGGCTGACAATGTTAGACGACCCGGTTGAGGCATACTTAACTTTCTTGGATGTCTTTCTTGTTGTTGTATGCGTGATAGTTTTTTTTAAAGCTTTCTGCGTACAGAATTCCTTGTCCAGTTGCTTTCTTTAATGCAATTCCAGAAGTGGTTCCAATAGAACCACGTGCTGCTGATTTGGCAACAGCTGGAGTAGCAGCAGATATTAATGCAGGTATATCTGCAAAAAGTGGAAATAGTTCACCTGTTTTGTTGAATATAAAATGGAACTAGGAGAAAAATGGAGTTGAACTCCTGTATTTGATTCTAAAGCTTTGTTTAATTGTTTGAGCTGAGTTTTGGCTAATGAAAATTTGTTTGGACACCATTAGAACTTTTATCTTTCCTCGATGTTAATTTTTTGTTCCGCACTTATTTGCAAGGTTTGACTAGATTTTTACCTGAGTGACATTGCCGTGACTGTTTGACATTATAAATTCACGAGTGATTTAATTATATGTTTTCTACTGGGGAATCAGTGACTTTCATTCGTTCACCAACACCTTCAAGTAACATCGATGGATCACTGAGTATGACAGTGATTGCTCTATTCCCACCACCGGGTGGACAAACTACACGAGATCGGAAGTGTATATCAACGACTGATTGCCTGAACAAATCATAATGTTCCAGTTAAAAATAATTAATCAGATACAGCGTTGTGAAATCTCGCTGAGATATCTGCCAGTCAGTATCTATATTTTGATCACGTCCCATCAGTGTCATCAAACGATGATAAGCACGTGCAACGTGATTATTTTCAAACGTTAGCAAAACCTCAGAAACTCTTTAAGTGTGTAAAACACCATTGGATTTCGTTCCTGCGAAGTTACTCTGGCATTTTCCTGAAACGCCATCAATATATGTCGTGGTGCTGACACCCCTGCTGCGATGCTTTATGCCATGTGAATAACCCGGCAGCATTACTTTCTTAACTATATGTGGTCATCGTTAACCATAATATTTGATTTACCACTTTGATTAATGAAATAAATCTTCGTTCTTCAACGAGCGATGAAGTCATTAATGACATCCACTGCGAATGTTTTACTTGACCTGCATCAAATGCGTTAAGTCGCCAGATTTCATCATTGTTGGTGGTTTTTCTTACAAGTACCAAGATGTGTTTGGTGCCAAAAATGACTTATCTAGCATCTCTACGGAATCCAAAAATCTGTGATAGTGGAATTGCATATGAAAATTTCTCATCGCCGTTCAAAATTGATTTGCGTGCTGCGAATCCAAAGATGAAATTTTCATTCATCGATGTAACTTCAGTTCTAGCTGCATTTAATGTTATGTTATTGCGTTCTGGATGATCAGTTGTATCCTGTGCAAACATCATTGATTGACAAACTGATCTCGAATAGGCATCGGAATATCTTGCCAGACCCATTATCGTCGTAGCAACATCAACATTTTCGAGACATGATTCAATATACTATCCGTCAATCATGTATACGGCACTACTAAATATTGACATAACACTATTGTTAACAAAACTAACTCGATCACCAATTCCGTATATGCTGTATCACATGCTTCAGTCTAAACAAAAATGCCTCAGCGGGCAAGAATTATATACTTGTACCCTGAGCCTGTAATTTTATTCTTCCACGCGCGTTAGTTACACGTGCATCATAAAAATGATATTGATAATTACGCACAGACTTATCTTTGAGAACTGGCGCATCCATGTCCAATTTTGGATCAGATATACATTTAAACAGTTTATTATAATTGTTATCGTCTAACGTGAAGATCACTTCCTGCTATCCGATTAGCGGTTATATTTTTTTGTCTTTTTCTGACAGTGGTACACCAGCCAATTCTCCTAATGGTTTATTAGCAGCTTGATTTATTTTTTTACCAACATTTGGAGACATCAGGTCAGTGCTGAGTAATTTAATGGTTGAGGTTTTCGTCGTATTAATCGCGCTAATCTCTCCTTAATTGCCGAAAACGCTTTACCGACAACATTACCAACAGCACCAATACCTTTATCACGAAGAACATTAATAGCTTTCATTCCTAATTGTTTTGGAATCGGTGTTGCTTTTGGAGCTATCCTTCTAAATAAACACTGACAACATCACCGAGCCCATCACTGTAGAATGTTTTATTAGTAGGTAATCATGAATTTACCACTCTGACCATTGTAGGTCCAAGTTGAGCATAATCATCTTATTTGTTATTTATTTATTTATTGACATGTGATAATCCTCAACACTTTCTTGATGATAAGAGACCGATACATATTAATATCCATGATGCGGCCTGTAAATAATGGTTAACAAATATCAGCTGCTTCATTAATACATTCTGGAGAATTATTTCCGGCACGTTTTATGTCAATCAGAATTTATAATCAGTCAACATCAGAAAAGACGTTAGGACACGGAGTAATAATGCCACTTCCTTGAGTTATATAATACTACTTCTTCCTTCTTACTTGGTGAAGAGCGCAGTTCCCACATTTGTCAGATTTTACTAAATGTCGGGTCTTTTACTAATTGTCGTTTACCTTCTTCCTGTTCTCTTTCTGCAACTTAATCACTTATTGTTTGAGCTGGTTGCTCTTCTAATGCTAATAGCTTTTGTGATTATAATCGTTGTAATTTTTTAATATATTCACTTACTTTATAAATAAAATCATAATATTTTACATCTTCTTTTATATCTGTCCTATCACTCACATTGCGTAGTTTACAAATCCAATCTTACCCGGTTTCACTTTTTATATATTTATTAGAGTAAGCCGGTTTTAAAAATAGTATTTTATCATTATAGCTTTTCACGGCAAAATATGTAATTCTACCTCTTCAATATTCTTTAAATGGGAAACACCATCATAGTTAAATATATCACCTAATTTTTTTATACTTTAGTTCTGTTTCTGATATATGATAAACCTCCATTTCATCTGTCCAGCATAAGATTGGTCAGCACCTTCAAGTATTTTCTTCCTTGACTCTGCCATGTGGTTGATCAGCAGCTATTTCAGATGGAAGTTTTAGTATAATCGTTTTTTGTTTCTTAGTATGGGTGGTGATTCCAACTTGTATGAGTGGTGATACCAACATGTAGGGTAATACCGACTTGTATAGTGGTAATACCAACTCGTGTGGGTGGTATTACCAACTCGTATGGGTAATGATAAAACTCGTACGGGTGGTATTTCCAACTCGTATGGGTGGTGATGCCATCTCGTCTGGGTTGTAATATTAACTTGTATGGGTGTTAATACCAACTCATATGGGTGGTAATATCAACTCGTATGGGTGGTAATAACAAATTATATGGGTAGTAATATCAACATATATGGGTGGTAATATCAACTCGTATGGGTAGTAATATCAACTCGTATGGGTGGTAATAACAAATTATATGGGTAGTAATATCAACATATATGGGTGGTAATACCAATTCATATGGGTGGTAATATCAACTCTTATGGGTGGTAATAACAAATTATATGGGTAGTAATATCAACTTGTATCTTTCGTAATACCAAATTGTAAGGGTGGTAATATCAACTTGTATGGGTGGTAATATCAACTTGTATGAGTGGTAGTACCAAATTATATGGGTGGTGATGCCATCTCGTCTGGGTTGTAATATCAACTTGTATGGTGTTAATACCAATTCATATGGGTGGTAATATCAACTCGTATGGGTGGTAATACCAAATTGTATGGGTAGTAATATCAACTTGTATGGGTGGTAATATCAACTTGTATGAGTGGTAATACCAAATTGCAAAGGGTGGTAATACCAGCATATATGGGTGGTATATCGAGTTGTATGGGTGGTAATATCAGCATGGCGTAGTGATTGCTAAATGACTTCTTATTATGTGTCACAATATTTACTCCAGAACCATCAAAACGTTCAAAACACAACTGCTCGGATCATCTTTAGAATACCTCGATCAGGGCACACCTCACTACTGCTCTATACCCTACACTGGCTATCAATAAGATACAGAATCAAATACAAAATTTGTTCTCTTTGCTCTGTTTCACTGACAGACTTCAGTCCAACATACCTATACGGCCTCACCCATGTGTATACACCAGCGAGATACTTACGCTCGTCTTCTGACAATCGTATACTCATTGTTCTCACAATGAAAACAAAGTCATATGGACAGCGGTCTTTTGCATACCAGGGCCCGGCGATGTGGAATAAATTGCCCATTGAAATTAGACACAAAGACACAGTGGTCCCTTGTTAGAGTGCTCTTAAAACTCGCCTTTTTCGACTGCAGGAATGTCTTTTATCTTCTATGTTTTAGCGTGTTTGTATGTTTTCCAATTTCATTGTTTTTTGTCATTTGTGTTTCTTTAGTGTGTTCACATCATTATAGACGGTGTAAAGCGCTTAGAGCTTCTAAAGATTAGGCGCAATACAATATCCTCATTATTATTATTATTATTATTATTATTATTATTATTATTATTATTATTATTATTAAGATAAGATAAGATAAGAATTCTTTATTTCAGAATACAAAGTCCATACCTTTAAAATAAAAAAAAATTAATAAAGTTTTATAAAAAAAAATTTAAACACAAAAGTATATATATATATATATTGTTACGTGCTTAGGCTCGAATAAGCAGCAACACAGAAAGAGTGAAAACTAACAAGCTTGTATAACTTTAACAATGAATTTATTAAGTACAATTATTTTCATAAAATAAATGAACTTACTGTTTTAGAGAATCAAATCCAACAAATATGAAATTCACAAAAATAATCCACTAATGAAATTAGAAGTCCTAATAAATAAATGTTCTAATAATTCCAGGTTCGAATCTTGACGATGTAATAATCCAAAATGGCTGACAATGTCACGTGGTACAGTTCTTGTTTTTAAATCATCCAGATGAAATTATGAAACATATGTCCTTTTCCAGATAAATAGAATGATTCTTCTTTTCCAACGAATTGACACAGTCCAGAACAATATATTAAACTCAAAACAGAAAATACACAACTTCTTTAAAATAAGCCCAATTTATATTCTACTACTACTAAAGTTAGCTTCTAAAACACAGCTATATATATTGTTTTTCTGAAGTAAACAAGAGGAATCATGTGAGTCTGGAAGGTCATGGAAAGAGCTACCTTCACCAAGTCACATGCTTAAAGAATGAACTAGAAGAATAAATCAGCCACTGATAAAATGTTGTCCTTGAAATTAACCAATAAAATTGAAGACCTGTTGACAATATCTAAAGCAAGGTCAGGAACTAGACCACTGTAAGCCAAGGTCAGCCTGTTTATTAGTAAAGTACAGGTCAACTGAATTTTCTAGAAAAATTTCCCATTTAATGAATAATAAATCCTAAATGACAATTTTGGATTTAATAATTAAAAATAAATAAAATTAAATCCAATAGCCGTAACACCTTCCCCCATAAAATAAAAAGAAAGGTTTTTATGATAAAACTTTCTTTTTATCACAAACCAATTTACATTTGAGATTAAAAGAACTAGTACAAATTGCACAATATAATGAATTATACACGGGAAAAAGTGTCTACAATTACATTATCAAGAAATAGCTTCAACCTTTTAACTTGTCCATGTCCCACTAAATGTCCTAGGAAAGGCACACAAGCACAACAGAACTCACTTTTATACAAATTAACTGTCAAACATACATTAGTGAGTCTGTTAAAGAATTATCGAATTGTTGCTAGATGTTCTCTCCAGGTGTCGTTGTAAATGATGACGTCACAAATCTCTAGACCAGAGATGAACATTTTTATGAGACGTTGAATTGGACTTTCTTTATATTGGTAGAGTCCTTTTGGAGTCGCAATGTAGAGTTTTCCTTTGCTCTTTCCGTAGTGAAATCTGCCAAAATCTTTTCAGAAGGTCAGAATTCGGTGACGTACTTGGCATTCCCAATTTTATCAATAGAATAGTCACTTCTTGTTAATGGGAATGAATCTGTTTTTGTCACTCTGTTCACCTTCCTTTAATCAGTGCACATACGGAAAGTTTTATCTGGTTTTGAAACAAGTATGCATGGTGAACTCCAATCACTTTTACTGGGCTTGATAAAATCATTCTCCAGCAAATATTGAATTGCCTTTTTCAAGTATTCCTGTTTGAGTGGACTCGTCCAGCATGGATGCTGTTTGGAATTTTCAATTTCAACGTCATGAAAATTTTGTTTGTCCTTGTAAGAATATCTGGACATAAGTGCTCATACAATAATAACTTTCAGTTCATTTCTTTCTTGCACTTGCAAATGTGAAAGTTTCTGGTCTAGATTTGTTTATAATTTCTGAATTCCAACAATTCGTAGCTCCAATATCAGTCGAATCCTGATGATATTCCTTCGCTAAGAGGGACTGGTACAATTAAATTAATTACATATTTAACATGGCTATTTCTTTCCATACACTGGTACTCCTATAATTAATTTAGATCCCAGGAGCACTAATACTATAATTTAACTAATTCATTTTCTTCTTAACTTTGTAAGGGCCGTAATATCTAATTTGAAGTAAAGTAAGAAGAATGAATAAGAGTAACACAACTCCATTATCAGACTCAAAAGTTCTCTCCCTTGTATTTCTTTCAAACCTTATCTTCATTTTTAACTTTAATTGATTACTTGACTTGGTCTTAGATAAGGAATCCACACAATCTACCATAATTCCATTGAATGTTTCATCAAACGTAGGAATAGGTTGCATATGAGCCTTACGTATCTTCTGATTGGGTTTTCCTACCATTTGACAAGCATGACAAGATCTACAATATTTGACAACATCACTTTTGATTTCTGGCCAATAGAAGTGAGTCAAGATCTTGTGATACATTTTATTAATCCCTAAATGACCAGCCAAAGGAGTTTCATGGGCCAGATTAAGTATTTCCTGTCTGTAAGGTTTTGGTACTACTATTTGATAGTTCACTGACCATTCATCACCAGCAGGTACCTCGGGAGGTCTCCATTTTCTCATAAGAATTCCATTTTTAATGAAATAACAGACAGGAACTTCAATAACTTCAGTCTCATTTATGACCCTTTGAAACAAACAGGAGATCTCAGGATCTTTTTCCTGTTCAACGACAAGTGACTGTCGTTTATCACCCTGATTAAGAGAATGAGTTATTAAAAGAGGATCACTATGATCAATACCTTCTGATTGATCTAAACCAAGAGTAAAAGTGATCTCATCAAAAACCTGACCTATACAAGTGCCAGTTGAAGGAATGCTGTCTTCTGTAACATCACTCTCAAAATCATCACCCTGATTAGAATAAAGAGAATGAGTTGTCAAAAGAGGATCACTATGATCAATACTTTCTGATTGATCTAAACCAAGAGTAAAAGTGACCTCATCAAAAACCTGACCTTTACAAGCGTCAGTTGAAGGTATACTGGCTTTTTCAACATAAGCCTGACCCACGCAGGTATCAGATAAGGGATTACTGTCCTCAACAACATAAGCCTGACCCATGCATATGTCAACGAAGGGAATACTGCCCTTTTCAACTTCATTCTCAAGAGCTTTCTTTACCATAGCTCTAGTAACTGTACAAGCTTGAAATATATCAGGGATTTCTTTTTCAATTGGATCAACTTTCTGATCCAAATTAGGCTTGTCAGTCACAAGTGGATTAACCACAACCTTGTCTCCAGCTAATTCGTTGCCTAGCAATAAATCTATTCCCTCAACAGGTAAAACCGAGACTGTTCCGATTGTCACAGGTCCTGATACTAAGTCTGATGACAAATTTACACAATGGAGAGGAACATTAACAAAGCAGCACTCTAACCCCTAACCCACTTTCATTAGAAGAAGACTTCTCAGATAAAGGCAAAGTACCTGATAATAAAAGACTCTGAGAGGCTCCTGTGTCCCTTAAAATTTTAACAGGGGTGGGATTGGCTGAATCACCCAAAAGTGATACAGAACCCTTCGATATGAATGGTTCATAATTCTCCATATCAAAATCAGACTGGGATTTATTAGACCCAACAAATGTATTGCTTTCAATACATGACTGTGACCTTGACCTCTTGTAAATAAGAGCATTTGGAACTGGTCTATCTTGATTCTGTTGCCTATTTTTCAATTTGTAGCAATCAGAAATAACGTGTCCTTTTTTCTTGCAAAAGTTACACGTCGGAAGAGACAAGGATCTAGAATCAAACTTATCTGAAGTCTGACTCCTGAAAGTTGTGTTATTTTGAGTTTTAGAAGGGCTTGAATTAGGCGGAAATACTTTTCTGCCATTAAATTGTTGAGTAGAAGTCTTGTTAACAAAAGGAACTTTATGTGTCAAAGAATATTCGTCAGCAGCTCGAGCAGCATTTTCCAAGGTTTCAATATGATGCTCCTCAAGATAAGTTTTAACATCACTATGGACACAGTTTTTGAACTCTTCAATTAATATAATTTGCTTGAGATTTTGATAATCTTGCTCGACTTTCTTGGCTAAACACCATCTATCAAACAATTGCTCTTTTTGTCTAGCAAATTCGACATGAGTTTGTCCAGCTTCTTTTCTGTAATTTCTAAATTTTTGCCTATAAGCTTCAGGAACTAACTCGTAACCTCTTAAAATGCATTCTTTAACTACGTCATAATCACCACTTTGCTGAACAGACAGTGAAGTGTAAATCTCACTAGCCTTACCAGTAATTACACATTGTAGTAACTGAGTCCAATTCTCTCTTGGCCACTTTAAATTTTCTGCAACTTTTTCAAAAAGAATAAAATATTTGTCTACTTCTTTTTCTTTGAAAGGGGGCACTAATCTAATATTCCTTGCTAAATCAAAATTCTGATTTGAAGTATGATGGTGATTCTCACTTGCCAGCTCCATTTCTTTCATTCTAATTTCATATTGTAATTGTTTTTCCTTCTCCCTTTCCTGTCTCTCTCTCTCCTCTTTTTCAAATTGTAATTGTCTTTCTTTATCCCTTTCCTGAAATTCCAATTTCTTAAACTCTAATTCCCTCTCTCTCTCCTCTTTTTCTCTATCAATCTGCATCTGCTCTTTTTGTAATTCAATTTGTTTCTCTTTCTCCCTTTCCTGAAACTCCAGCTTCTTTAACTCTAATTCACTCTCTCTCTGAAATTCCAGCTTCTTCAACTCTAATTCCATCTTGAATTTTAATTCTAATTCCTTCAGTTTAATGTCAGAGTCTGGTGTAGACTTACTGACTGGAATCAAAGCACTTTGTTCAAAAACATCCTGTTCTACCAAATACTGGACCAAAATCTTTTTGATATCTTGTTTCGTTAAAGAAGCCTTCACTTCAGAAAGATCGTATTTTCTGGCAAGTTGAACCAACTCGTCTTTTTTGAAAAGATCTAATTGCTCCTGGGTAGGATTTGAAAGAAATATTTCTACCTTAGATGTCATTTTGATACAAGCGTGTTAGCCTCACTAAAGATTTAAAATTCTCAAAAACTAGGGGAAATTCAAATTTAAATTCAAATTTATCTCAAATCTCAATCCCGAGACGATAGCCACCAATTCTATGTTACGTGCTTAGGCTCGAATAAGCAGCAACACAGAAAGAGTGAAAACTAACAAGCTTGTATAACTTTAACAATGAATTTATTAAGTACAATTATTTTCATAAAATAAATGAACTTACTGTTTTAGAGAATCAAATCCAACAAATATGAAATTCACAAAAATAATCCACTAATGAAATTAGAAGTCCTAATAAATAAATGTTCTAATAATTCCAGGTTCGAATCTTGACGATGTAATAATCCAAAATGGCTGACAATGTCACGTGGTACAGTTCTTGTTTTTAAATCATCCAGATGAAATTATGAAACATATGTCCTTTTCCAGATAAATAGAATGATTCTTCTTTTCCAAAGAATTGACACAGTCCAGAACAATATATTAAACTCAAAACAGAAAATACACAACTTCTTTAAAATAAGCCCAATTTATATTCTACTACTACTAAAGTTAGCTTCTAAAACACAGCTATATATATTGTTTTTCTGAAGTAAACAAGAGGAATCATGTGAGTCTGGAAGGTCATGGAAAGAGCTACCTTCACCAAGTCACATGCTTAAAGAATGAACTAGAAGAATAAATCAGCCACTGATAAAATGTTGTCCTTGAAATTAACCAATAAAATTGAAGACCTGTTGACAATATCTAAAGCAAGGTCAGGAACTAGACCACTGTAAGCCAAGGTCAGCCTGTTTATTAGTAAAGTACAGGTCAACTGAATTTTCTAGAAAAATTTCCCATTTAATGAATAATAAATCCTAAATGACAATTTTGGATTTAATAATTAAAAATAAATAAAATTAAATCCAATAGCCGTAACACCTTCCCCCATAAAATAAAAAGAAAGGTTTTTATGATAAAACTTTCTTTTTATCACAAACCAATTTACATTTGAGATTAAAAGAACTAGTACAAATTGCACAATATAATGAATTATACACGGGAAAAAGTGTCTACAATTACATTATCAAGAAATAGCTTCAACCTTTTAACTTGTCCATGTCCCACTAAATGTCCTAGGAAAGGCACACAAGCACAACAGAACTCACTTTTATACAAATTAACTGTCAAACATACATTAGTGAGTCTGTTAAAGAATTATCGAATTGTTGCTAGATGTTCTCTCCAGGTGTCGTTGTAAATGATGACGTCACAAATCTCTAGACCAGAGATGAACATTTTTATGAGACGTTGAATTGGACTTTCTTTATATTGGTAGAGTCCTTTTGGAGTCGCAATGTAGAGTTTTCCTTTGCTCTTTCCGTAGTGAAATCTGCCAAAATCTTTTCAGAAGGTCAGAATTCGGTGACGTACTTGGCATTCCCAATTTTATCAATAGAATAGTCACTTCTTGTTAATGGGAATGAATCTGTTTTTGTCACTCTGTTCACCTTCCTTTAATCAGTGCACATACGGAAAGTTTTATCTGGTTTTGAAACAAGTATGCATGGTGAACTCCAATCACTTTTACTGGGCTTGATAAAATCATTCTCCAGCAAATATTGAATTGCCTTTTTCAAGTATTCCTGTTTGAGTGGACTCGTCCAGCATGGATGCTGTTTGGAATTTTCAATTTCAACGTCATGAAAATTTTGTTTGTCCTTGTAAGAATATCTGGACATAAGTGCTCATACAATAATAACTTTCAGTTCATTTCTTTCTTGCACTTGCAAATGTGAAAGTTTCTGGTCTAGATTTGTTTATAATTTCTGAATTCCAACAATTCGTAGCTCCAATATCAGTCGAATCCTGATGATATTCCTTCGCTAAGAGGGACTGGTACAATTAAATTAATTACATATTTAACATGGCTATTTCTTTCAATACACTGGTACTCCTATAATTAATTTAGATCCCAGGAGCACTAATACTATAATTTAACTAATTCATTTTCTTCTTAACTTTGTAAGGGCCGTAATATCTAATTTGAAGTAAAGTAAGAAGAATGAATAAGAGTAACACAACTCCATTATCAGACTCAAAAGTTCTCTCCCTTGTATTTCTTTCAAACCTTATCTTCATTTTTAACTTTAATTGATTACTTGACTTGGTCTTAGATAAGGAATCCACACAATCTACCATAATTCCACTGAATGTTTCATCAAACGTAGGAATAGGTTGCATATGAGCCTTACGTATCTTCTGATTGGGTTTTCCTACCATTTGACAAGCATGACAAGATCTACAATATTTGACAACATCACTTTTGATTTCTGGCCAATAGAAGTGAGTCAAGATCTTGTGATACATTTTATTAATCCCTAAATGACCAGCCAAAGGAGTTTCATGGGCCAGATTAAGTATTTCCTGTCTGTAAGGTTTTGGAACTACTATTTGATAGTTCACTGACCATTCATCACCAGCAGGTACCTCGGGAGGTCTCCATTTTCTCATAAGAATTCCATTTTTAATGAAATAACAGACAGGAACTTCAATAACTTCAGTCTCATTTATGACCCTTTGAAACAAACAGGAGATCTCAGGATCTTTTTCCTGTTCAACGACAAGTGACTGTCGTTTATCACCCTGATTAAGAGAATGAGTTATTAAAAGAGGATCACTATGATCAATACCTTCTGATTGATCTAAACCAAGAGTAAAAGTGATCTCATCAAAAACCTGACCTATACAAGTGCCAGTTGAAGGAATGCTGTCTTCTGTAACATCACTCTCAAAATCATCACCCTGATTAGAATAAAGAGAATGAGTTGTCAAAAGAGGATCACTATGATCAATACTTTCTGATTGATCTAAACCAAGAGTAAAAGTGACCTCATCAAAAACCTGACCTTTACAAGCGTCAGTTGAAGGTATACTGGCTTTTTCAACATAAGCCTGACCCACGCAGGTATCAGATAAGGGATTACTGTCCTCAACAACATAAGCCTGACCCATGCATATGTCAACGAAGGGAATACTGCCCTTTTCAACTTCATTCTCAAGAGCTTTCTTTACCATAGCTCTAGTAACTGTACAAGCTTGAAATATATCAGGGATTTCTTTTTCAATTGGATCAACTTTCTGATCCAAATTAGGCTTGTCAGTCACAAGTGGATTAACCACAACCTTGTCTCCAGCTAATTCGTTGCCTAGCAATAAATCTATTCCCTCAACAGGTAAAACCGAGACTGTTCCGATTGTCACAGGTCCTGATACTAAGTCTGATGACAAATTTACACAATGGAGAGGAACATTAACAAAGCAGCACTCTAACCCCTAACCCACTTTCATTAGAAGAAGACTTCTCAGATAAAGGCAAAGTACCTGATAATAAAAGACTCTGAGAGGCTCCTGTGTCCCTTAAAATTTTAACAGGGGTGGGATTGGCTGAATCACCCAAAAGTGATACAGAACCCTTCGATATGAATGGTTCATAATTCTCCATATCAAAATCAGACTGGGATTTATTAGACCCAACAAATGTATTGCTTTCAATACATGACTGTGACCTTGACCTCTTGTAAATAAGAGCATTTGGAACTGGTCTATCTTGATTCTGTTGCCTATTTTTCAATTTGTAGCAATCAGAAATAACGTGTCCTTTTTTCTTGCAAAAGTTACACGTCGGAAGAGACAAGGATCTAGAATCAAACTTATCTGAAGTCTGACTCCTGAAAGTTGTGTTATTTTGAGTTTTAGAAGGGCTTGAATTAGGCGGAAATACTTTTCTGCCATTAAATTGTTGAGTAGAAGTCTTGTTAACAAAAGGAACTTTATGTGTCAAAGAATATTCGTCAGCAGCTCGAGCAGCATTTTCCAAGGTTTCAATATGATGCTCCTCAAGATAAGTTTTAACATCACTATGGACACAGTTTTTGAACTCTTCAATTAATATAATTTGCTTGAGATTTTGATAATCTTGCTCGACTTTCTTGGCTAAACACCATCTATCAAACAATTGCTCTTTTTGTCTAGCAAATTCGACATGAGTTTGTCCAGCTTCTTTTCTGTAATTTCTAAATTTTTGCCTATAAGCTTCAGGAACTAACTCGTAACCTCTTAAAATGCATTCTTTAACTACGTCATAATCACCACTTTGCTGAACAGACAGTGAAGTGTAAATCTCACTAGCCTTACCAGTAATTACACATTGTAGTAACTGAGTCCAATTCTCTCTTGGCCACTTTAAATTTTCTGCAACTTTTTCAAAAAGAATAAAATATTTGTCTACTTCTTTTTCTTTGAAAGGGGGCACTAATCTAATATTCCTTGCTAAATCAAAATTCTGATTTGAAGTATGATGGTGATTCTCACTTGCCAGCTCCATTTCTTTCATTCTAATTTCATATTGTAATTGTTTTTCCTTCTCCCTTTCCTGTCTCTCTCTCTCCTCTTTTTCAAATTGTAATTGTCTTTCTTTATCCCTTTCCTGAAATTCCAATTTCTTAAACTCTAATTCCCTCTCTCTCTCCTCTTTTTCTCTATCAATCTGCATCTGCTCTTTTTGTAATTCAATTTGTTTCTCTTTCTCCCTTTCCTGAAACTCCAGCTTCTTTAACTCTAATTCACTCTCTCTCTGAAATTCCAGCTTCTTCAACTCTAATTCCATCTTGAATTTTAATTCTAATTCCTTCAGTTTAATGTCAGAGTCTGGTGTAGACTTACTGACTGGAATCAAAGCACTTTGTTCAAAAACATCCTGTTCTACCAAATACTGGACCAAAATCTTTTTGATATCTTGTTTCGTTAAAGAAGCCTTCACTTCAGAAAGATCGTATTTTCTGGCAAGTTGAACCAACTCGTCTTTTTTGAAAAGATCTAATTGCTCCTGGGTAGGATTTGAAAGAAATATTTCTACCTTAGATGTCATTTTGATACAAGCGTGTTAGCCTCACTAAAGATTTAAAATTCTCAAAAACTAGGGGAAATTCAAATTTAAATTCAAATTTATCTCAAATCTCAATCCCGAGACGATAGCCACCAATTCTATGTTACGTGCTTAGGCTCGAATAAGCAGCAACACAGAAAGAGTGAAAACTAACAAGCTTGTATAACTTTAACAATGAATTTATTAAGTACAATTATTTTCATAAAATAAATGAACTTACTGTTTTAGAGAATCAAATCCAACAAATATGAAATTCACAAAAATAATCCACTAATGAAATTAGAAGTCCTAATAAATAAATGTTCTAATAATTCCAGGTTCGAATCTTGACGATGTAATAATCCAAAATGGCTGACAATGTCACGTGGTACAGTTCTTGTTTTTAAATCATCCAGATGAAATTATGAAACATATGTCCTTTTCCAGATAAATAGAATGATTCTTCTTTTCCAAAGAATTGACACAGTCCAGAACAATATATTAAACTCAAAACAGAAAATACACAACTTCTTTAAAATAAGCCCAATTTATATTCTACTACTACTAAAGTTAGCTTCTAAAACACAGCTATATATATTGTTTTTCTGAAGTAAACAAGAGGAATCATGTGAGTCTGGAAGGTCATGGAAAGAGCTACCTTCACCAAGTCACATGCTTAAAGAATGAACTAGAAGAATAAATCAGCCACTGATAAAATGTTGTCCTTGAAATTAACCAATAAAATTGAAGACCTGTTGACAATATCTAAAGCAAGGTCAGGAACTAGACCACTGTAAGCCAAGGTCAGCCTGTTTATTAGTAAAGTACAGGTCAACTGAATTTTCTAGAAAAATTTCCCATTTAATGAATAATAAATCCTAAATGACAATTTTGGATTTAATAATTAAAAATAAATAAAACTAAATCCAATAGCCGTAACAATATATATATATATATATATATATATATATATATATATATATATATATATATATATATATATATATATATATATATATATATATATATATATATATATACAGCAACATCTACAACTATTAACTGCGACATGCATTATTAATAATAAAAATTAAATGACACATTTAAAGAGTAATTTGTTCCATCTACTAATAATATGAGAATTTACATGAATGTCATAGTTCCAATGAGATTTCAAAATACAGCTCTTACTATTAGATATTCTTGTCATCATTGAGAATACAGACTTTCTCATCATTTCATCAAAACTGTATCATCATCTCATCTCCGCCTGTGGCCCCGTTTGGGACATAGGCCGCCATGCAACTCCCTCCAGGCGTCTCGGTTCTGGGCGAGTCTCTCCAGCTGTCCCCACGTCTTGCCCATCTTCTTTGCGTCTGCATCCAAATCACGGCGCCAGGTGTTTCTGGGTCTTCCTCTCTTCCTCTTTCCTTGAGGGTTCCATGTGAGGGCTTGCCTGGTGATGTTGGGAGCAGGTTTGCGGAGGGTGTGGCCAATCCATCGCCAGCGTCTCTGAAGGATGTCATCCTCAACGGGCTGTTGCTTCGTTCTCTGCCACAGTTCGTCGTTGTTGATTCTTTCTGGCCAGCGGATCTTTAGGATCTTCCTGAGGCAGGTGTTGATGAAGACCTGGATTTTCTTCATGGTGGTAGCGGTTGTTCTCCAGGTCTCTGCTCCGTACAGCAATATCGGCTTCACGATGGTGTTGAAGACCCTGATCTTGGTGGTGATGTTAAGCTGCCTTGATATCCATATGTTCTTCAGCTGATGGAAAGCTGCCGTTGCTTTGCCGATGCGTGTCTTAACGTCTGCATCCGTTCCTCCCTGCTTGTCCAGGATGCTGCCAAGGTAGGTGAAGCTATCCACCTCCTCCAGCGCATCGCCTTCCACTGTGATGGGTGTATTGCTGGATGCATTTGTCTTGAAAACCTTGCTCTTTCCTCTGTTGATGAAAAAAGGGACTTTTTTCTTAGTTTTGGATACGAGAAACCGGTTCCAACCGGTTTAAACCGGATCCAACCGGTTCAAACCGGTTCCAACTGGTTCTCACCAGTTGATACTACTTGGAACTACTTCAAAACCGGTTAGAACCGGTTTACTCCTAGTAAGTTTGATGAAAAAAGGGACTTTTTTCTTAGTTTTGGATACGAGAAACCGGTTCCAACCGGTTTAAACCGGTTCCAACCGGTTTAAACCGGTTCCAACCGGTTCAAACCGGTTCCAACTGGTTCTCGCCAGTTGATACTACTTGGAACTACTTCAAAACCGGTTAGAACCGGTTTACTCCTAGTAAGTTTGATGAAAAAAGGGACTTTTTTCTTAGTTTTGGATACGAGAAACCGGTTCCAACCGGTTTAAACCGGTTCCAACCGGTTCAAACCGGTTCCAACTGGTTCTCACCAGTTGATACTACTTGGAACTACTTCAAAACCGGTTAGAACCGGTTTACTCCTAGTAAGTTTGATGAAAAAAGGGACTTTTTTCTTAGTTTTGGATACGAGAAACCGGTTCCAACCGGTTTAAACCGGTTCCAACCGGTTCAAGCCGGTTCCAACTGGTTCTCACCAGTTGATACTACTTGGAACTACTTCAAAACCGGTTAGAACCGGTTTACTCCTAGTAAGTTTGATGAAAAAAGGGACTTTTTTCTTAGTTTTGGATACGAGAAACCGGTTCCAACCGGTTTAAACCGGTTCCAACCGGTTCAAACCGGTTCCAACTGGTTCTCACCAGTTGATACTACTTGGAACTACTTCAAAACCGGTTAGAACCGGTTTACTCCTAGTAAGTTTGATGAAAAAAGGGACTTTTTTCTTAGTTTTGGATACGAGAAACCGGTTCCAACCGGTTTAAACCGGTTCCAACCGGTTCCAACTGGTTCTCACCAGTTGATACTACTTGGAACTACTTCAAAACCGGTTAGAACCGGTTTACTCCTAGTAAGTTTGATAAAAAAAGGGACTTTTTTCTTAGTTTTGGATACGAGAAACCGGTTCCAACCGGTTTAAACCGGTTCCAACCGGTTCAAACCGGTTCCAACTGGTTCTCACCAGTTGATACTACTTGGAACTACTTCAAAACCGGTTAGAACCGGTTTACTCCTAGTAAGTTTGATGAAAAAAGGGACTTTTTTCTTAGTTTTGGATACGAGAAACCGGTTCCAACCGGTTTAAACCGGTTCCAACCGGTTCAAACCGGTTCCAACTGGTTCTCACCAGTTGATACTACTTGGAACTACTTCAAAACCGGTTAGAACCGGTTTACTCCTAGTAAGTTTGATGAAAAAAGGGACTTTTTTCTTAGTTTTGGATACGAGAAACCGGTTCCAACCGGTTTAAACCGGTTCCAACCGGTTCAAACCGGTTCCAACTGGTTCTCACCAGTTGATACTACTTGGAACTACTTCAAAACCGGTTAGAACCGGTTTACTCCTAGTAAGTTTGATGAAAAAAGGGACTTTTTTCTTAGTTTTGGATACGAGAAACCGGTTCCAACCGGTTTAAACCGGTTCCAACCGGTTCAAACCGGTTCCAACTGGTTCTCACCAGTTGATACTACTTGGAACTACTTCAAAACCGGTTAGAACCGGTTTACTCCTAGTAAGTTTGATGAAAAAAGGGACTTTTTTCTTAGTTTTGGATACGAGAAACCGGTTCCAACCGGTTTAAACCGGTTCCAACCGGTTCAAACCGGTTCCAACTGGTTCTCACCAGTTGATACTACTTGGAACTACTTCAAAACCGGTTAGAACCGGTTTACTCCTAGTAAGTTTGATGAAAAAAGGGACTTTTTTCTTAGTTTTGGATACGAGAAACCGGTTCCAACCGGTTCTCACCAGTTGATACTACTTGGAACTACTTCAAAACCGGTTAGAACCGGTTTACTCCTAGTAAGTTTGATGAAAAAAGGGACTTTTTTCTTAGTTTTGGATACGAGAAACCGGTTCCAACCGGTTTAAACCGGTTCCAACCGGTTCAAACCGGTTCCAACTGGTTCTCACCAGTTGATACTACTTGGAACTACTTCAAAACCGGTTAGAACCGGTTTACTCCTAGTAAGTTTGATGAAAAAAGGGACTTTTTTCTTAGTTTTGGATACGAGAAACCGGTTCCAACCGGTTTAAACCGGTTCCAACCGGTTCAAACCGGTTCCAACTGGTTCTCACCAGTTGATACTACTTGGAACTACTTCAAAACCGGTTAGAACCGGTTTACTCCTAGTAAGTTTGATGAAAAAAGGGACTTTTTTCTTAGTTTTGGATACGAGAAACCGGTTCCAACCGGTTTAAACCGGTTCCAACCGGTTCAAACCGGTTCCAACTGGTTCTCACCAGTTGATACTACTTGGAACTACTTCAAAACCGGTTAGAACCGGTTTACTCCTAGTAAGTTTGATGAAAAAAGGGACTTTTTTCTTAGTTTTGGATACGAGAAACCGGTTCCAACCGGTTTAAACCGGTTCCAACCGGTTCAAACCGGTTCCAACTGGTTCTCACCAGTTGATACTACTTGGAACTACTTCAAAACCGGTTAGAACCGGTTTACTCCTAGTAAGTTTGATGAAAAAAGGGACTTTTTTCTTAGTTTTGGATACGAGAAACCGGTTCCAACCGGTTTAAACCGGTTCCAACCGGTTTAAACCGGTTCCAACCGGTTCAAACCGGTTCCAACTGGTTCTCACCAGTTGATACTACTTGGAACTACTTCAAAACCGGTTAGAACCGGTTTACTCCTAGTAAGTTTGATGAAAAAAGGGACTTTTTTCTTAGTTTTGGATACGAGAAACCGGTTCCAACCGGTTTAAACCGGTTCCAACCGGTTCAAACCGGTTCCAACTGGTTCTCACCAGTTGATACTACTTGGAACTACTTCAAAACCGGTTAGAACAGGTTTACTCCTAGTAAGTTTGATGAAAAAAGGGACTTTTTTCTTAGTTTTGGATACGAGAAACCGGTTCCATCCGGTTTAAACCGGTTCCAACCGGTTCAAACCGGTTCCAACTGGTTCTCACCAGTTGATACTACTTGGAACTACTTCAAAACCGGTTAGAACCGGTTTACTCCTAGTAAGTTTGATGAAAAAAGGGACTTTTTTCTTAGTTTTGGATACGAGAAACCGGTTCCAACCGGTTTAAACCGGTTCCAACCGGTTCAAACCGGTTCCAACTGGTTCTCACCAGTTGATACTACTTGGAACTACTTCAAAACCGGTTAGAACCGGTTTACTCCTAGTAACTTTGATGAAAAAAGGGACTTTTTTCTTAGTTTTGGATACGAGAAACCGGATCCAACCGGTTTAAACCGGTTCCAACCGGTTCAAACCGGTTCCAACTGGTTCTCACCAGTTGATACTACTTGGAACTACTTCAAAACCGGTTAGAACCGGTTTACTCCTAGTAAGTTTGATGAAAAAAGGGACTTTTTCTTAGTTTTGGATACGAGAAACCGGTTCCAACCGGTTTAAACCGGTTCCAACCGGTTCAAACCGGTTCCAACTGGTTCTCACCAGTTGATACTACTTGGAACTACTTCAAAACTTACTAGGAGTAAACCGGTTCTAACCGGTTTTGAAGTAGTTCCAAGTAGTATCAACTGGTGAGAACCAGTTGGAACCGGTTTGAACCGGTTGGAACCGGTTTATACCGGTTGGAACCGGTTTCTCGTATCCAAAACTAAGAAAAAAGTCCCTTTTTTCATCAAACTTACTAGGAGTAAACCGGTTCTAACCGGTTTTGAAGTAGTTCCAAGTAGTATCAACTGGTGAGAACCAGTTGGAACCGGTTTAAACCGGTTGGAACCGGTTTCTCGTATCCAAAACTAAGAAAAAAGTCCCTTTTTTCATCAAACTTACTAGGAGTAAACCGGTTCTAACCGGTTTTGAAGTACTTCCAAGTAGTATCAACTGGTGAGAACCAGTTGGAACCGGTTTGAACCGGTTGGAACTGGTTTAGACCGGTTGGAACCGGTTTCTCGTATCCAAAACTAAGAAAAAAGTCCCTTTTTTCATCAAACTTACTAGGAGTAAACCGGTTCTAACCGGTTTTGAAGTAGTTCCAAGTAGTATCAACTGGTGAGAACCAGTTGGAACCGGTTTGAACCGGTTGGAACCGGTTTAAACCGGTTGGAACCGGTTTCTCGTATCCAAAACTAAGAAAAAAGTCCCTTTTTACATCAAACTTACTAGGAGTAAACCGGTTCTAACCGGTTTTGAAGTAGTTCCAAGTAGTATCAACTGGTGAGAACCAGTTGGAACCGGTTTGAACCGGTTGGAACCGGTTTAAACCGGTTGGAACCGGTTTCTCGTATCCAAAACTAAGAAAAAAGTCCCTTTTTTCATCAAACTTACTAGGAGTAAACCGGTTCTAACCGGTTTTGAAGTAGTTCCAAGTAGTATCAACTGGTGAGAACCAGTTGGAACCGGTTTGAACCGGTTGGAACCGGTTTAAACCGGTTGGAACCGGTTTCTCGTATCCAAAACTAAGAAAAAAGTCCCTTTTTTCATCAAACTTACTAGGAGTAAACCGGTTCTAACCGGTTTTGAAGTAGTTCCAAGTAGTATCAACTGGTGAGAACCAGTTGGAACCGGTTTGAACCGGTTGGAACCGGTTTCTCGTATCCAAAACTAAGAAAAAAGTCCCTTTTTTCATCAAACTTACTAGGATTAAACCGGTTCTAACCGGTTTTGAAGTAGTTCCAAGTAGTATCAACTGGTGAGAACCAGTTGGAACCGGTTTGAACCGGTTGGAACCGGTTTAAACCGGTTGGAACCGGTTTCTCGTATCCAAAACTAAGAAAAAAGTCCCTTTTTTCATCAAACTTACTAGGAGTAAACCGGTTCTAACCGGTTTTGAAGTAGTTCCAAGTAGTATCAACTGGTGAGAACCAGTTGGAACCGGTTTGAACCGGTTGGAACCGGTTTAAACCGGTTGGAACCGGTTTCTCGTATCCAAAACTAAGAAAAAAGTCCCTTTTTTCATCAAACTTACTAGGAGTAAACCGGTTCTAACCGGTTTTGAAGTAGTTCCAAGTAGTATCAACTGGTGAGAACCAGTTGGAACCGGTTTGAACCGGTTGGAACCGGTTTCTCGTATCCAAAACTAAGAAAAAAGTCCCTTTTTTCATCAAACTTACTAGGAGTAAACCGGTTCTAACCGGTTTTGAAGTAGTTCCAAGTAGTATCAACTGGTGAGAACCAGTTGGAACCGGTTTGAACCGGTTAGAACCGGTTTAAACCGGTTGGAACCGGTTTCTCGTATCCAAAACTAAGAAAAAAGTCCCTTTTTTCATCAAACTTACTAGGAGTAAACCGGTTCTAACCGGTTTTGAAGTAGTTCCAAGTAGTATCAACTGGTGAGAACCAGTTGGAACCGGTTTGAACCGGTTGGAACCGGTTTAAACCGGTTGGAACCGGTTTCTCGTATCCAAAACTAAGAAAAAAGTCCCTTTTTTCATCAAACTTACTAGGAGTAAACCGGTTCTAACCGGTTTTGAAGTAGTTCCAAGTAGTATCAACTGGTGAGAACCAGTTGGAACCGGTTTGAACCGGTTGGAACCGGTTTAAACCGGTTGGAACCGGTTTCTCGTATCCAAAACTAAGAAAAAAGTCCCTTTTTTCATCAAACTTACTAGGAGTAAACCGGTTCTAACCGGTTTTGAAGTAGTTCCAAGTAGTATCAACTGGTGAGAACCAGTTGGAACCGGTTTGAACCGGTTGGAACCGGTTTAAACCGGTTGGAACCGGTTTCTCGTATCCAAAACTAAGAAAAAAGTCCCTTTTTTCATCAAACTTACTAGGAGTAAACCGGTTCTAACCGGTTTTGAAGTAGTTCCAAGTAGTATCAACTGGTGAGAACCAGTTGGAACCGGTTTGAACCGGTTGGAACCGGTTTAAACCGGTTGGAACCGGTTTCTCGTATCCAAAACTAAGATAAAAGTCCCTTTTTTCATCAAACTTACTAGGAGTAAACCGGTTCTAACCGGTTTTGAAGTAGTTCCAAGTAGTATCAACTGGTGAGAACCAGTTGGAACCGGTTTGAACCGGTTGGAACCGGTTTAAACCGGTTGGAACCGGTTTCTCGTATCCAAAACTAAGAAAAAAGTCCCTTTTTTCATCAAACTTACTAGGAGTAAACCGGTTCTAACCGGTTTTGAAGTAGTTCCAAGTAGTATCAACTGGTGAGAACCAGTTGGAACCGGTTTGAACCGGTT
The DNA here is from genome assembly GCA_030141615.1 of Unio pictorum. Lineage (NCBI taxonomy): Eukaryota > Metazoa > Mollusca > Bivalvia > Unionida > Unionidae > Unio > Unio pictorum. Next base: position 5,436,922 of record JARLTB010000201.1, read on the forward strand.
GGAACCGGTTTAAACCGGTTGGAACCGGTTTCTCGTATCCAAAACTAAGAAAAAAGTCCCTTTTTTCATCAAACTTACTAGGAGTAAACCGGTTCTAACCGGTTTTGAAGTAGTTCCAAGTAGTATCAACTGGTGAGAACCAGTTGGAACCGGTTTGAACCGGTTGGAACCGGTTTCTCGTATCCAAAACTAAGAAAAAAGTCCCTTTTTTCATCAAACTTACTAGGAGTAAACCGGTTCTAACCGGTTTTGAAGTAGTTCCAAGTAGTATCAACTGGTGAGAACCAGTTGGAACCGGTTTGAACCGGTTGGAACCGGTTTAAACCGGTTGGAACCGGTTTCTCGTATCCAAAACTAAGAAAAAAGTCCCTTTTTTCATCAAACTTACTAGGAGTAAACCGGTTCTAACCGGTTTTGAAGTAGTTCCAAGTAGTATCAACTGGTGAGAACCAGTTGGAACCGGTTTGAACCGGTTGGAACCGGTTTCTCGTATCCAAAACTAAGAAAAAAGTCCCTTTTTTCATCAAACTTACTAGGAGTAAACCGGTTCTAACCGGTTTTGAAGTAGTTCCAAGTAGTATCAACTGGTGAGAACCAGTTGGAACCGGTTTGAACCGGTTGGAACCGGTTTTAAACCGGTTGGAACCGGTTTCTCGTATCCAAAACTAAGAAAAAAGTCCCTTTTTTCATCAAACTTACTAGGAGTAAACCGGTTCTAACCGGTTTTGAAGTAGTTCCAAGTAGTATCAACTGGTGAGAACCAGTTGGAACCGGTTGGAACCGGTTTAAACCGGTTGGAACCGGTTTCTCGTATCCAAAACTAAGAAAAAAGTCCCTTTTTTCATCAAACTTACTAGGAGTAAACCGGTTCTAACCGGTTTTGAAGTAGTTCCAAGTAGTATCAACTGGTGAGAACCAGTTGGAACCGGTTTGAACCGGTTGGAACCGGTTTAAACCGGTTGGAACCGGTTTCTCGTATCCAAAACTAAGAAAAAAGTCCCTTTTTTCATCAAACTTACTAGGAGTAAACCGGTTCTAACCGGTTTTGAAGTAGTTCCAAGTAGTATCAACTGGTGAGAACCAGTTGGAACCGGTTTGAACCGGTTGGAACCGGTTTAAACCGGTTGGAACCGGTTTCTCGTATCCAAAACTAAGAAAAAAGTCCCTTTTTTCATCAAACTTACTAGGAGTAAACCGGTTCTAACCGGTTTTGAAGTAGTTCCAAGTAGTATCAACTGGTGAGAACCAGTTGGAACCGGTTTGAACCGGTTGGAACCGGTTTAAACCGGTTGGAACCGGTTTCTCGTATCCAAAACTAAGAAAAAAGTCCCTTTTTTCATCAAACTTACTAGGAGTAAACCGGTTCTAACCGGTTTTGAAGTAGTTCCAAGTAGTATCAACTGGTGAGAACCAGTTGGAACCGGTTTGAACCGGTTGGAACCGGTTTGAACCGGTTGGAACCGGTTTAAACCGGTTGGAACCGGTTTCTCGTATCCAAAACTAAGAAAAAAGTCCCTTTTTTCATCAAACTTACTAGGAGTAAACCGGTTCTAACCGGTTTTGCAGTAGTTCCAAGTAGTATCAACTGGTGAGAACCAGTTGGAACCGGTTTGAACCGGTTGGAACCGGTTTAAACCGGTTGGAACCGGTTTCTCGTATCCAAAACTAAGAAAAAAGTCCCTTTTTTCATCAAACTTACTAGGAGTAAACCGGTTCTAACCGGTTTTGAAGTAGTTCCAAGTAGTATCAACTGGTGAGAACCAGTTGGAACCGGTTTGAACCGGTTGGAACCGGTTTAAACCGGTTGGAACCGGTTTCTCGTATCCAAAACTAAGAAATAAGTCCCTTTTTTCATCAAACTTACTAGGAGTAAACCGGTTCTAACCGGTTTTGAAGTAGTTCCAAGTAGTATCAACTGGTGAGAACCAGTTGGAACCGGTTTGAACCGGTTGGAACCGGTTTAAACCGGTTGGAACCGGTTTCTCGTATCCAAAACTAAGAAAAAAGTCCCTTTTTTTCATCAAACTTACTAGGAGTAAACCGGTTCTAACCGGTTTTGAAGTAGTTCCAAGTAGTATCAACTGGTGAGAACCAGTTGGAACCGGTTTGAACCGGTTGGAACCGGTTTCTCGTATCCAAAACTAAGAAAAAAGACCCTTTTTTCATCAAACTTACTAGGAGTAAACCGGTTCTAACCGGTTTTGAAGTAGTTCCAAGTAGTATCAACTGGTGAGAACCAGTTGGAACCGGTTTGAACCGGTTGGAACCGGTTTAAACCGGTTGGAACCGGTTTCTCGTATCCAAAACTAAGAAAAAAGTCCTCTTTTTTCATCAAACTTACTAGGAGTAAACCGGTTCTAACCGGTTTTGAAGTAGTTCCAAGTAGTATCAACTGGTGAGAACCAGTTGGAACCGGTTTGAACCGGTTGGAACCGGTTTAAACCGGTTGGAACCGGTTTCTCGTATCCAAAACTAAGAAAAAAGTCCCTTTTTTCATCAAACTTACTAGGAGTAAACCGGTTCTAACCGGTTTTGAAGTAGTTCCAAGTAGTATCAACTGGTGAGAACCAGTTGGAACCGGTTTGAACCGGTTGGAACCGGTTTAAACCGGTTGGAACCGGTTTCTCGTATCCAAAACTAAGAAAAAAGTCCCTTTTTTCATCAAACTTACTAGGAGTAAACCGGTTCTAACCGGTTTTGAAGTAGTTCCAAGTAGTATCAACTGGTGAGAACCAGTTGGAACCGGTTTGAACCGGTTGGAACCGGTTTAAACCGGTTGGAACCGGTTTCTCGTATCCAAAACTAAGAAAAAAGTCCCTTTTTTCATCAAACTTACTAGGAGTAAACCGGTTCTAACCGGTTTTGAAGTAGTTCCAAGTAGTATCAACTGGTGAGAACCAGTTGGAACCGGTTTGAACCGGTTGGAACCGGTTTAAACCGGTTGGAACCGGTTTCTCGTATCCAAAACTAAGAAAAAAAGTCCCTTTTTTCATCAAACTTACTAGGAGTAAACCGGTTCTAACCGGTTTTGAAGTAGTTCCAAGTAGTATCAACTGGTGAGAACCAGTTGGAACCGGTTTGAACCGGTTGGAACCGGTTTAAACCGGTTGGAACCGGTTTCTCGTATCCAAAACTAAGAAAAAAGTCCCTTTTTTCATCAAACTTACTAGGAGTAAACCGGTTCTAACCGGTTTTGAAGTAGTTCCAAGTAGTATCAACTGGTGAGAACCAGTTGGAACCGGTTTGAAACCGGTTAACGTTGGAACCGGTTTCTCGTATCCAAAACTAAGAAAAAGTCCCTTTTTTCATCAAACTTACTAGGAGTAAACCGGTTCTAACCGGTTTTGAAGTAGTTCCAAGTAGTATCAACTGGTGAGAACCAGTTGGAACCGGTTTGAACCGGTTGGAACCGGTTTAAACCGGTTGGAACCGGTTTCTCGTATCCAAAACTAAGAAAAAAGTCCCTTTTTTCATCAAACTTACTAGGAGTAAACCGGTTCTAACCGGTTTTGAAGTAGTTCCAAGTAGTATCAACTGGTGAGAACCAGTTGGAACCGGTTGAACCGGTTGGAACCGGTTTAAACCGGTTGGAACCGGGTTTCTCGTATCCAAAACTAAGAAAAAAGTCCTTTTTTCATCAAACTTACTAGGAGTAAACCGGTTCTAACCGGTTTTGAAGTAGTTCCAAGTAGTATCAACTGGTGAGAACCAGTTGGAACCGGTTTGAACCGGTTCACCGTTAAACCGTTGGAACCGGTTGGAACCGGTTTAAACCAGTTGGAACCGGTTTCTCGTATCCAAAACTAAGAAAAAAGTCCCTTTTTCATCAAACTTACTAGGAGTAAACCGGTTCTAACCGGTTTTGAAGTAGTTCCAAGTAGTATCAACTGGTGAGAACCAGTTGGAACCGGTTGGAACCGGTTTAAACCGGTTGGAACCGGTTTCTCGTATCCAAACTAAGAAAAAAGTCCCTTTTTTCATCAAACTTACTAGGAGTAAACCGGTTCTAACCGGTTTTGAAGTAGTTCCAAGTAGTATCAACTGGTGAGAACCAGTTGGGAACCGGTTTGAACCGGTTGGAACCGGTTTAAACCGGTTGGAACCGGTTTCTCGTATCCAAAACTAAGAAAAAAGTCCCTTTTTTCATCAAACTTACTAGGAGTAAACGGTTCTAACCGGTTTTGAAGTAGTTCCAAGTAGTATCAACTGGTGAGAACCAGTTGGAACCGGTTGGAACCGGTTTAAACCGGATGGAACCGGTTTCTCGTATCCAAAACTAAGAAAAAAGTCCCTTTTTTCATCAAACTTACTAGGAGTAAACCGGTTCTAACCGGTTTTGAAGTAGTTCCAAGTAGTATCAACTGGTGAGAACCAGTTGGAACCGGTTTGAACCGGTTGGAACCGGGTTTAAACCGGTTGGAACCGGTTTCTCGTATCCAAAACTAAGAAAAAAGTCCCTTTTTTCATCAAACTTACTAGGAGTAAACCGGTTCTAACCGGTTTTGAAGTAGTTCCAAGTAGTATCAACTGGTGAGAACCAGTTGGAACCGGTTTGAACCGGTTGGAACCGGTTTAAACCGGTTGGAACCGGTTTCTCGTATCCAAAACTAAGAAAAAAGTCCCTTTTTTCATCAAACTTACTAGGAGTAAACCGGTTCTAACCGGTTTTGAAGTAGTTCCAAGTAGTATCAACTGGTGAGAACCAGTTGGAACCGGTTGGAACCGGTTGGAACCGGTTTGAACCGGTTGGAACCGGTTTAAACCGGTTGGAACCGGTTTCTCGTATCCAAAACTAAGAAAAAAGTCCCTTTTTTCATCAAACTTACTAGGAGTAAACCGGTTCTAACCGGTTTTGAAGTAGTTCCAAGTAGTATCAACTGGTGAGAACCAGTTGGAACCGGTTTGAACCGGTTGGAACCGGTTTAAACCGGTTGGAACCGGTTTTCTCGTATCCAAAACTAAGAAAAAAGTCCCTTTTTTCATCAAACTTACTAGGAGTAAACCGGTTCTAACCGGTTTTGAAGTAGTTCCAAGTAGTATCAACTGGTGAGAACCAGTTGGAACCGGTTTGAACCGGTTGGAACCGGTTTTAAACCGGTTGGAACCGGTTTCTCGTATCCAAAACTAAGAAAAAAGTCCCTTTTTTCATCAAACTTACTAGGAGTAAACCGGTTCTAACCGGTTTTGAAGTAGTTCCAAGTAGTATCAACTGGTGAGAACCAGTTGGAACCGGTTTGAACCGGTTGGAACCGGT